>CAUYLG010001402.1:0-33309 GCA_963573385.1 Cacajao melanocephalus
GTTTACAATAGCAAAGACCTGGAACCAACCCAAATGCCCATCAATGATAGACTGGACAAGGAAAATGTGGCACATATACACCATGGAATACTATGCAGCCATAAAAAAGGATGAGTTCGTGTCCTTTGTAGGGACATGGATGAATCTGGAAACCATCATTCTCAGCTAACTGACACAAAAACAGAAAACCAAACACCACATGTTCTTACTCATAGGTGGGTGTTGAACAATGAGAACACATAGGCACAGGGAGGGGAACATCACACACTGGGGTCTGTTGGTGGGTGGAGGCTAGGGGAGGGACAGCAGGGGCTGGGGAGGTTGGGGAGGGATAACTTTGGGAGAAATGTCTAATGTAGGTGATGAGGAATGTAGGCAGCAAACCTGTGTACCTCTGCAACAATCCTGCAAGATCTGCACATGTACCCCAGAACTTAAAGAACAATTAAAAAAAGAAAATAAATGTTTACTTTATTTAAACAAAAAAAAGAAAAGACTTTCTAAAACTCAAAAAAGATTTTATATTTAGTATTGGAATTTGATAATTTCTCTTTGTAAACTACTTCTGAAGGTTAGGATTTACACAGATCTAAAAAAAGATACTTCCACTCTTTATAGTTTATTTTTTTATATTTAGGACATACCTGCTTTATGTTTAATAGTTGATAAGTATATATAGACTAGTGTTCTTGATTCAAAGAAAACAATCAAAGAATACCATGGAGTGATCAGATTCTGAAGTGTCTTTGGTCATGTTTTAACTGCTGAGAAGCTCAAGTCTTTCATCCATAAAAAAATCCACTGAGTGTGATATTTGTGTGAAGTTGGAAGGAGAAATGTTTTGATTCTGAAACATGCTTTGGGCAAGGGGAGGAAAAATCACAATGAAGTAGAATTTTTAAGAGAAATATCTTTATTCAAGTTTCTTGAAACATTTTTAAAACAGCAGCTCTCCTCTTTCTGATAAACTAAGAGCACTTCTCAGAAGTACTCTGTCAAAATTATTTTGCAAACAGTATTCCATTAAGTAGTACTCAGCTGCCTGGAGGACCTTATGCATCTTCAGTGTGCTTGCCACTTCCTTCTTTTTGAGAGATATTCAGGTTGTGGTGACAGTTGCATACAGTGTTTTAATTTCAGGAAGAGATGGAATTTTCCAAAATTGATCAACATTGAGAAGTGGGAGGATCCAATTAAGCACTAGGTCCTTTCCATTGTTTTAAATTTAAATGAGAAAAATATTATCATAACTAGTAATTTGGAAACTGTTTTAAGTTCAGAAATATCTTTGTCTAAAACTCTTGTAAATTATTAAGAAATTAAAACCTCCCATTTCAGTACCTTTATCTAATCCCATTTTACCTTCAAGCTCCTCAGGCTTCTGCCAACAAAGCTTTCCATTGCATTGCTTATTTCTATTTTGCTACCATTTGTTTCACTTAATCTCCCTTGTTAATTCAGTAAAGATTGTGGGCCATCTTCCAGGGTCTGTGCTACAACTAGAGTTTAAAAGTTGTAAGCACAGTATCTCCCTTTAAGAGTCTTGTAGTCCAATAGAGAATGCTCTGCTAGCCCATTCTTTTATTACTGCAGTAGTTCATTTTCAAATGTCTAAAATTATAGCATCAAATGTACATACTGCAGGAAACGTTTCCCACATGGATATTTTATCTACTATTATTTTTGGATGGATAGACAAATGATTTAAAATTAAAAGCTAGAATTTCTTCTAACATAAAATTTTAAATGAAGATACATTAGAAGAAAATTAATACAGAATTTTAGGGCAGGAAGAACTCTATAGAGACCTTTTAGTATAATGTTCTCATTCTTACTGATGGAGACACTAATGCCCAGAGAGTGAAACAACTTTATTTAGTTAACAAATATATAAGTGGAGCATCAACCATATGCCAGAGAGTAAGGTAGAAGCTGAAAATACAGTGGTGATTAGGACACAAATTACTCCGCTGTAATTAGCAAACAATTAAATTATAATTGCAATAATTGCCATACATAAGAAGTACAATGCTGAAAGAACATAAAGTAGGGTGATGAAACCCAATCTGCAAATGCAAGGTCTATTTTCCTCAGAGGATCTCATTAAAGATGGAACTTAATAGGGTGGGTGCCGTGGCTCATGCCTGTAATCCCAGCACTTTGGGAGCCTGAGGCAGGCAGATCACTTGAGGTCAGGCACTTGTAATCTTAGCTATTCTGAAGGCTGAGGCAGGAAAGTCACTTGAACTTGGGAAGTGAAGGTTGCAGTGAGCTGAGATTGCCCCACTGCACTCCAGCCTGAGCAACAGAGCAAGACTCTGTCTCACAGGAAAAAAAAAAAAAAAAAAAAAAAAGATGGAACTTAATAAATAGGAGGCTCACCCCAAATTGCACAATGAGTGAGATGCACAACTGGAATTGAAGTCAAAGTTCTTACAGCATGAGTGACATATCTCTGCTACAGCAAGTTCCCACCTGGTAGTTATTTATGGTACATGAACGATGAGACTGTGAATATAAAACTGTCAATCTCATTGACAGGGACTGTCAAGAAGAGGTGAGACTATAAGCTCACTTCTAGTCCTGCCTGACCAGTCTGCTCAACCTTCAATAAGAGTGTTTAAATATATAAAACCCACATTTCTTTTATTTATTTATTTTTTTTTTTGAGATGGAGTCTTGCTCTGTCACCAGGCTAGAGTGCAGTGGTGCAATCTTGGCTCACTGCAACCTCTGCCTCCTGGGTTCAAGCGATTCTTCCGCCTCAGCCTCCCAAGTAGCTGGGACCACAGGCGCGTGCCACCACGCCCGGCTAATTTTTTTGTATTTTTAGTAGAGACGGGTTTTCACCGTGTTGGCCAGGATGGTCTGTATCTCTTGACCTCGTGATCCACCCACCTCGGCCTCCCAAAGTGCTGAGATTACAGGCGTGAGCCACCGTACCCGGCCAAAACCCACATTTCTTTGATCAAGAAGCAATTAGTAGTACATGTTCAATTTTCCAAATAATTGGGACTTGCTTTTTAATTATGTATCTTTAATGCCTTTTATGCAGCAAATAAATTATTATTATTTTGGCTAGTCTTTTAAATCATACTTTATGTTTTGGGATACATGTGCAGAACATGTAGGTTTGTTACACAGATATACATGTGCCATGGTGGTTTTGCTGCACCCATTAACCCGTTATCTACATTAGGTATTTCTCCTAATGCTATCCCTCCCCTAGCCCCCTACCCGCAACAGGTCCCAGTGTGTGATATTTTACTCCCAGCATCCATGTGTTCTCATTGTTCAACTCCCACTTACAAGTGAGAACATGTGGTGTTTGATTTCCTGTTTCTGTGTCAGATTGCTGAGAATGATGGTTTCCAGCTTTATCCATGTCCCAGCAAAGGACATGAACTCATGTTTTATTATGGCTGCACAGTATTCCATGGTGTATATGTGCCACATTTTCTTTATCCAGTCTGTCATTGATGGGCATTTGGGTTAGTTCCAAGTCTTTGCAATTGTAAACAGTGCTGTAATAAACATACATGTGTATGTGTCTTTATAGTAAAATGATTTATTATCCTTTGAGTATATACCCAGTAATGGGATTGCTGGGCCAAATGGTATTTCTGGTTCTAGATCCTTAAGGAATTGCCACATTGTCTTTCATAATGGTTGAACTAATTTACACTCCCACCAACAGTGTAAAAGTGTTCCTATTTCTCCACATCCTCTCCAGCATCTGTTGTTTCCTGACTTTTAAGGATTGCCATTCTAACTAGCATGAGATAGTATCACATTGCGGTTTTGATTTGTATTTGTCTAATGACCATACATTATTATTATATAAAGTTTGTTTTGCAATAGATATTACAATGGAAGAAATTCAGTATATTTCTACATTAAATGTGTGGATTTTTCCAATTATTTCTTTCTTATTGTTAGGTCTTGCCCCTCAGTGGTATGCAAGACTATCCATTTAATAATGCAAAGTGAGGAAGGAGAGTTTTAGATTAATAACTCCTGTAAGCAACCTATTTGTCACTAATATACCCATTTTATCATTGTCTATCTGCCCTGGTGCACTGCTGACTAACATTATTAGTAGCATGCTTTGCTTAGGAGAATGTAAAAAATAACTAATTTTGTGCTGTTTTACCAGAAATATGTTTCCTCCAACTTTTTATTGGTATGCAGATAACACTCATCTTAATAAAGCAAAGCCCTCACTGCTTTTCAGAAGCACCTGAATTGTGTGTTTAGTTACACTTTATATGACCAATTTTCCCTTGTTAATTTCTGTTCACATACACACGTGTATTCAGCTGCATAACACTACAACCTTTCCCCTTTCCATTGTGTGATTGTTTTAAACAAGAAAAAAAAATTATTTTTAGAGTTTAATGAGAAGTGATTCAGGAACATATTTATAAGTACTTTAGAAACATCTGAAACAACAGTGAGCAGGTAGAGAAAATAAGTGGTTAGGCAGCCAGCTCTCTGACTCCTTGATTCCTATATTTATTAGATCTCATTTTCTGCAGTCTTACTCTTGCCCCATATACTGATGCAGAATAGCTAGCCCACTGGAACTCCCCCTATTATTTTAGGATTCTTCAATAGTTATCTCAATATTTAGCAAAAGTTGTTCTCTACTGCTCTGTGGCAGCAGCATTTCTTTACTAGCTCTTACCCCTATCCAACAGATGGTCCCTCCTCCACTCTCCACCATCCCCTGAGAGCTGCCACTGTTGGTGTACATGAGAACTACATCTACATAAGGTACTCTCCTCATGACCCCAAAGCTACTGGCCACTTCCTGGCAATAATATTTTAACATAAGATTGCAAACCAGACAGAAAGTACTGTCCATGCTTTTATCCTCAGAGCTATTCATCATCAGAGAAAAGAAAAGCTAGGCTGAAACTCAACAATTCAGTGATTTGAGGGTTTTCCTTCAAACTGAATCAATCACCAGTGACAAAGCAGGGACTTTGTCTCATTCCCAAGTATACAGACTTCCAGGCAGCACACTGAGGTGTATTTACTTTCAATTTCTAGATACATGTTTTGAGAGGCAGACAGAAGGATCCCTTTCAGTTGATAAGTTCAAGAGCACAATAGCGTCAATGATCTTGCCTTCTCTAATTGACAATGATTATGTATCCAGGCAAGTTTTCCAAAAAAACAAAATCGAATTATTTAAACTTTGGAGATTGTTTTCTTTTAATTTACTGTAATTTATTACGTATGGTTAATAATCACGGGTAATTCCTCCTCCTTTATAGTGTGTTTTACTTGAATTTGGTGAGCTATTTTCAACCCAATATATAGAAATAAATTAGCAACTGCTCTAAATATAAAAAGTCTCATTTAAAGCCAGGAAGCTTCAAAACTAAACTAGAGTAATGTATACCCTTAGCAGTTCCCAAAGCATTTCTGAATTATGGTATCACTCTTAGCACTGATTCCTTTCCTTATAAATGTTTATACATGTGTTTATTTTCCCTCCTATATGATGCAGTCCCTTTAGATCAGGGATAGGCATTATGTATTTTTGTATCCCTACCGTACTAGATGGCACACAATAGGCATTTCTAAATGTCAGAATGGCTGAATGCATGAATGGAGAGCAAGCGACTAATAATGACAGCTGCCCTCTATTGAAGACATAATACATCTCTGGCACTGTCTTGGGCAATTTTCATAAATGATCTGATTTATTTCTCATTATCTCATAAGGGAGGCTTTATTATCCTTAATTTGCAGATGAGAAAACAGCTTCTTAGAGAGTTTAAGTTCCTGGGCAAAGGTTACAAATCTTGTAGATGATAGTTTTAATTTAAACTCAGTCCTTTCCTATGTAAAGCTTACACTCTCATTCACTAAGACAGGGGTCAATAAAGAATGGTCGGCACTGTTTTTGCCTGCCACTGTTTTAGCAAATACAGTTTTCTGGAGACTCAGCCTCACCCACTCGTTTACTTATTTCCTATGACTGCTTTGAGGCTACAACAGAAAAGTTGAGTAGTTGCCACTGAAATAATCTAGCCTGCAAAGTGTAACATGTTTATTTTATGACTCTTTACAGAAAAAGTGTGTGACCCACGTGGTAGGATATACTGAAGAAGCAGACCACAGCAGTCAGAAAAAAATGGTGAAGGAAAGGCAGGGAATCCTCCCCAAGTGAGAAACTTGTTCTCCACATTTGCTGGACCCAGGATTGTTTCCTACTCCCCACCTTAACACAACGGAGTGACTGTGGGATTACAAAGTAACCAGGCAAGGCCTTAGTTGAAATCTAACCAGCCTCACATTAACCTGGTCTGTGCTGTTGCCTTAGCTCATTTTCTCTGCATTTGGTGCTATGACTAACTCATTCCCAATGAAGCCTCTGATATTTCATGCTGAGAGAAGCGAAAGAGCTGAAATTCTTTTTAAAAAATTAATTAGCCTTTCACAGGGCAGAGATAGGGTAATCACATTCTTCAACTTGCAATATAAAGTACAAAAGTATTTCAGACCTAGTGAGCCTTTCTCTTTTTCCTTAACATTCTCTTCTCCTTTTCTCCTGGGTGTTTCTTTCTTCCCTCCATCTCTCCAATTAATTGCTCACATATAAACTTTACTAAAGGTTAAGTATTCATTGTATTAATTAAATAAAATCCAATGGTCTTTTCTTAATATTCAATCAGGTGTCTAAATATGTTACATATATGTTACATAAACAAGATATTTTGCCCAGAACACAAGCCTGGAAATTGACTGCTTTTGTTGGAAAGACTTATTATGGTCTTTGGATGATGTGTGGGTCTTCCTTCTCACAGCTCTTTTCATCCAGGAGTAATGACTTAATACTAGATTAAAAACTTCCTGGGAGAGGCCGGGCATGGTGGCTCATACCTGTAATCCCAGGGCTTTGGGAGGCCGAGGTGGTTGGATCAAGAGGTCAAGACCAGCCTGACCAATATGGTGGAACCCCGTCTCTACTAAAAATACAAAAATTAGTCCGGCATGGTGGTGTGCACCTATAGTTCCAGTTACTCAGCAGAACGAAGAAGAATCACTTGAACCCAGAAGGTGGAGGTTGCAATGAGCCAAGATTGCACCACTGCACTCCGGCCTGGGTGACAGAGACTCCATCTCAAAAAACAAAAAAAGTTCCTGGGAGAAAATGAATTTGGATTGCATTCCCTTTATAGTATTAAAACACTTCTGAGGTTTTTAGATAACCCCAAATAAAGCCAGAAAGGCAGGAAATTGTAACCTCTATGAAAGAGGGATCATGTTGCATTTATCCACTGCTGTGTTCCACATTGCCTAGCACAGTCTCTAGCACATAAATATTTGTGGATGAAGGGAAGGTGAGCAGGAGGGAAAGATGTAGAGAGGATGGAAGGCAGGGAAATAAATGGAGGGAAAAAAGGTGAGAAAGAAAAAACTTACTTAGGGCACGATCACTGTATATGCAGTGCGTGGTGTAGGCTGATACTCTGAACCTAGCATCTGTCCATTGAAGAGGAAGGCTATTGCAGTCACAGCAGACGGTGGCTGATGCTAGGATCCTGTTGGCCCAAGGACTCAGCTTCAGGAAACTGGCCCACTCTGTGCATGATCACACTTGGCTCCCAGTGATTCTGCTATAACTTGTGTCTTTCTAACAGGACTCTGTGGAAGAGAATATCCTCCTTCACACTTTGATGACCAAATTTTAGGGGGAGTGGCAGAGTTCCGCACTTGGGGCAGAGGTGTCCTCAAGTAATGCACTGAAGTAAGCAAGAGAAGCAGCCTTGATTATCTACCTTATCTGTAGACCTGTAAGGCTTCAATGGCACCAGCACTCCATCGGAGGCAGTAAGTGGCCTACCCAAGGGCACCTTCTGGAGAATCTGGCTTGAAGGAGTATAATGGAACTGCTGCTCTCCAGCACATGGTAATACATGTGTAGCAAGACAGACAGGCTCGGGATTAAACGTGACCAAAACTGCAGATGCTAGGTTTTATCTGGGCAAAGAAAGGCTGGATTTTCTACTCATTTAGGAATTGGGAGCCCATACACCTTGTGTTCTGTGTATTTTGTTTGCATTACTTTGTTGGTCACAGTTGTTGAAGTCTGAAAGTTTGGACCTTCAATGTTACCCTTCATTATCTTCCACACTGTGATCTCAGAGGCAAGCAATGCACTAGCATCTGGCCTAAACTGACTGCAGCGGTGGGCCATCCAAAGCAGCTGTTGCTATCACATCTGCTGCAGTGAGGAGGCATGAGCAGTGGCGACAGGAGAGGCTGCAGGGCTGCAGTGGTAGCCATGGGACCCCTGTGCCCTGCGTCCCCAAGGCAGTTGATTGTGCTGCCCCCACCCTCACACAGCCTGGGCAGGACCCTGGCCCCACGTCACCAATCTTGACAGCTACTGCTACTGGAAGGGCATGGGGAAGAGGGGCAGTCCCTGGAGCCTGCCCCTGGGAACCCTCTGGGAGCCCACCACCCTGGGGGCCACCATGATGGGGCTGGGTCAAGTCTCCTGCTGGCGGGGGAGCAGTGCGGTTGGGCACAGAGGGGTGGGAAGAGAGGGACCCCGGAGGCGGAGCTGGGCCTGGGGCTGTGCAGTGCTCCAGGGAGCCTGCAAGAGCCTGGGACAAGCGGGAGTCCTGGCCCTTCTGAGTTAGCCAGGTAGGAACTCGCCTGGTGCAGCTGCCGCTGCCCTGTCGCAACTCCAGACCCAGGCATCTCTGTGTTCCTGGGGTCCCAGGAAGGCACCTCTGACCCCTGCAGGCTCGGAGATGCCTGCTTCCACTGCCTGGCTTCTCCCCGCTGTCAGTGCCTGCTCTGATCTTGGAGCAAGGTTGGGGCCAAGCCTGGGCACTGCTGCAGCCTGGCCAGGGGTGCATATGCTTGGGGCAGCAGTGACACACCAGTCTCCTGCCCCCTTGGCGCCCTCTGGACTTGGGGTGCAGACAAACACAGGAGGGGAGCACAAGGGGTGCTAAGCCTGTTACTGGCCAGCAAGCACCCCTTGACATGAACAGCCTGGATGCCATGAATGGTTACAGGAGGCAGATAGGCTCCTGGGCAGAAGGGGGAAGGTCGCAGGTGATGCTCCTCCTTCAAGCTGCAGAGGGTCTGAACCCTGGGGGCTGAGAGCTATTCCTGCATATCAGAGAGTAAACTTGTGGCCCTTTTCCCTGGGCCCGCCCATGGCTGCACCCATGGCAGCCCATGGACCAATCAGCACGTACTTCCTCCCCTCTGAGGCCCATAAAAACCCCTGGACTCAGCCAGACTCAAGCAGAGGATGGAGACACGATGGCGAGATGACAGAATGATGAGCTGCAGAGAGGAGCTGCCTACCCCAGGGTCTCCTCTCTGCTGAAAGTTGAGGAGACAATGGGATGACGAGATGCAGAGAGGTGCTACCCTCTCTGCTGAGAGCTGTACACTCCTTGGGACACCCTAGCTGCGGACAGGAGCTGCTCATGAGGGTCTCCTCTCAACTGCTCTATTGCTCAATCAGGCTTCTCTTTGTCTTGCTCACCCTCCACTTGTCTGTATATCTCATTCTTCCTGGACTCAGGAAAAGACCTCTGTACCTGCCAAATGGCAAGGCTAAAAGAGCTGTAATAGAAACAGGACTGAAATATGCCCCTTGCTTGCCACGTTGCGGGTAAAGAGAAGAAGAGAAGAGCTGTGATCCTTCAGGGAGCCCAGCTCTGGGAGCTCCCTGAGCCAGGGCAGTGACTCCCTCTTTGGGGTCCTGAAGTTCCTGACATCTCGTTCCAGGAGCCACTGCATTCCCCAGTGCCAGCTGAGGAAACTGCTATGCTCCTGGTCCAGCTGTAGCCTCAGAGAGCTGGCACCCATACTGGCACCTGGAGTTGCCTGGCCTGCAGCAGCAGCCAATGTGTCTGACTGTGCACAGTGGCCAGACCCCACACTTGCTCACACTCCCCTCGCCACTCCATGCCTGACTCACAGTCTCCCTTGCAGGCATAGAATCCAGGCCAGAAGCGTGAGCCAAGTGCACCCTGCCAGGCCAAGTGGGTGGAATGAGCCCAGCAGGCCCAGTGAAAACTTTGGCAAAGGAGCCACCAGCCACAGAGGTTTCCAGCCAGAAAAGCAACACCCCAAGGATCCTGTAACCTTACCATTTCCTTCTACCCAAAGATATGTGAAAAACCAGCCCAGAAATTATTGACTTGTCTTGTCCCTCTCAGAGTGCCTATCACCCTACAATTCCAGTAGCTTGCCTCTACTGGTTTTTATCTTTTTATAATCTTTTTTAAAATATAAAATATAATACATACACAGAAAACTGAATAAAACCAAACCACACATCTTAGTTAGTTATTACGAAACAAGCACCTGTGTAACCACCACACAGGTCAGGAGACAGAATACAGTTGGCACATTCAGGGGTCACTCCCCACCTAACATGCCCTCATGTGCCCTGTTGTACCAGCTCCCAACCACAAATCTTTCCTCTTGATAGCCAGTCTGACTTTTAAGATAAACTTCATCTTGATTTTTTTAAATTGTTTTCACCTAACAGTGTATTCCTAAACCTTTTAGTTTAGTTTTGCCTGTTATTTTTCTAACTTTACATAGAAGAAATCACTTTTCTTTTCCACTTGAACTTACCTGCTAGGCTACTTTTGACTTTGCTTATGAAAAGCATCTCCATTGCTACGGTTACCCATAATCACTTGTATTCACTGCTGAATAGTATTCCATGACATGAACACACTGTAACTTATGTATCTATTCTAGTATTAATGAATAATTAATGAATATATGGGTTGTTTCTAGCTTTGGCTCTTACACACATTGCTGTTAGAAACATTCTTTTATCTATGCTTTGTTGCAAATGGATGTGTATTTCCATTAAGTATGTAACCAAGAGAATTAGTAGATCATTCGGTATGCCTGTCTTCAAACATAGTAGATATTGCCTATCTGCTTTAAAGAGTGCTTTAGGCAACTACACACCTCACAACAGTGAGCAAGAATTCTTATAGCTTGAGTCTTGCGAAGATGTGATATTCTGATTCCTTTACATTTAGTCATTCTTATAGATAGGTGTTGCTATATTATCTTTAACTTGCATTTCCTAGATTATTGAGTTTAGGACATTTCAACTTTTCTTTTTTGTATTGGTGAAGTAAGTCCATGTTCAAATCACATGCTCATTTTTTCTACTGGGCCGTCTTTTTTATACTCACTGATTTATAGGTTCTTTTATTTTTTTTAAGGAAATAGGAATTCTAGACTACACACAATCATCTCAATCATTATGTATATTGCAAATATCCTATCACATTCTGTGCCTTTGTTTTTCACTCTCTGAATGCCCTTAAAATTCTCATATCCAATAGGACAAGATACATGTAAATAAAACCTTTGTGTCAGGATCTCTCATACACATATGTTTAGGGTATTATGAAATATACAGGAGTTGTCAAATGTAGGAGGGATGGGAATTCAAAAAATCATAGAAAGATAAAGCAAATAATGGAAATACACATTCATATTTTTCAGGAAATTAAAGGAGCAAGGATCTCTATGCAAAACGGCACTCTGAGTCCTCTGTGACCCTATTTATGCAGCTGAGTGAGAGAGCAGTACTCTTGACTAGAGATATTTTTCAAGGGAGGTCAGTGATGAATAGAGCCTTAAGTATAATTAAGGAAAGGCAGAAGAGTTCTCCAAGATGTAGAGACATAGTTTCACTTAGAATAAATATTCCCAGTTGTTTATAAAAGGAGTGAATAGAAGTGTAGTTGTCTTGGGGTGGAGTAGAGCTGAGCTAGATGGCAGTGAGAATGAGTTTAGGAAGTTGCAGATAGAAGGCAAAAAATACCAGAAGTTTAGCCAGTATTATAGGAAATAGGTAATATATCAGCTTTGCAGTCAGGGAAATCTGGCTTTAAATCTGGTCCTCCTTTCCCTATTTTTTTCTCTCTCTCTTTCTGACACACACACACACACACACACACACACACATACTCACCCTCTGTGACTATGGCATATAATGCAGACTTTTCAAAAAGTGGCTGGAAATGCTTTCTCACCCCCAAAGGAGCAATTGCATCTTTCTACTGGTTCCAAGGTTCCCAGGTTTTGAGCAGCTGGCTTCCTTAGAAAACTGTGGAAAACAGCTGACAATTATGCCTGTTATACAAATAGCCTGTCTGCAGAGTCTCTTTTCCTTGCTCTATAAGAACAGAGACCAATCACAGGCAATGTTGCTTTAATGGGATATAAACCCACTATATATTCAGCAAGGGACTGGCCCTGGCTTACCTCCCTGTGGGAGGCCAAGAGGCTCCAGGAATGTGTGCCTCTGTTGCTGACTCCAGCCTGTAAATATCCCCTGGCAAAGCCTGTTCCTTAACCAAATGATTCTGTGGAATTGGTCTTGAGCCCTGTTGCACAATGGCAACCAGAGACAGGCAAAAACCATTCTTAGCCTTGCTATCCTCATCTGTCAAAGGGGAATTATGCCAACAATAATAATGAGTTATTGTGAGGACTGATCAAGATAATGTGTTTAAAATGTTTAGCACTGGCCCTATTTTACATGGCTAATAGAAGAAAATGTAGTTATGGCTAAAATAATGAAAGCTGAGTAGCCTCAATTTCTCAACTGAACAATAATGTCATGGTGCTGACCTCAAAAAAGTCATTCACTAAAAAACTGAAGAGTTCCAGTAGAGTGTATGGTGGGACCTAGGGGGTGGCTGGAAAGGATTTTCCAAAAGAGATTTGCAGAAAGGGATTAGAGCCAGAATTAGAGACACTCTGCCAATTTAACTCGTCAACATTTGTAGATTGCATTTTCACTTGTAATAATGACCCAATAGCTAGTTTAATTATGTTTGTATATATATATACACAGTTCATGTATATAACAAATATATAATCAGAAGCTTCTGCATGATCATGGGTAAATTATTCTTATGCTACTGGACTCGGAGAAGCTATATGTTTCTGTTACAGTAGTTGGACTGAATAAATACTTTCTGGCAAGGAGGGTCTGTTTTCTTGTATTTAAGCTGTAAGGTGGAAGATTCTCTGTAAAAAATATTATAAGGAAGTTGGCCAGAGGAATCTATAAAAGATAAACTCTGTGTAAACAGTCAAAGTAAAGACAAATTCTAGGCCTAAACTTCTTGTGCTGGAGCTGGGAATTGCTTCTGAATTTATTCCTACTGCTACTGGTGTCACAGGGTACTTGGAGTGTTGCTTTTCTGGCCAGAAACCTCTGTGGCTGATGGTGCCTTTGCCTGAATTTTCCTCAGGCCTGCTGGCCTCATTCTGCCTACTCAGCCTGGCAGGCTGTACTCAGCTTGCGCTACTGGCCTGGATCCCACACCTACCAAGGGTAAGCCAGTCGTGGAGTGGTGAGGGGTGTGTGAGCAAGCAAGTGTGGGATCCAGCAACTGTAAACAGCCAGACACGCTGACTGGTGGGGTAGTGAGCTCCAGACACCTGCATGGGTGCCAGCTCCCTGCAAGGCTGTCAGCTCCCTGCAAGGCTGTAGCTGAACCAGGCATACCACAAGCAGCTTCATTGGCTGGGGCTGGGGAACCGCAGAGCTTCAAGATGGTGTCACAGCCCTGGCTCAGGGAGCTCCTTGGTCTGGGCTCCCTGAAGGGCTACATCTCTTCTCTCCTGCTAGGAGACCACAACATGGTGAGCAAGGGGTGTGTTTTGGCCCTGTGTGTGTTACAGCTATTTCAGCCCCACCATTTGGTGGTTCCCAAGGTCTTGTCCAACACCCAGGAAGAATGAGGTACGCAGAGAAGTAGAGAGGAGAAAGGCCAAGAGGTGGTCTACTGAACAACTCACCAGAGACCTGCAGTGGGTAGCTTTTCTCTGCAGGCAGAGCATCCCATCATCTGCTCAGCTCTCAGCAGAACAGAGACCCATAATGTGTAGCTCTTCTCTGACCCAATGATGGTCATCCCATCATTTGCCTGAGTCTGGCTTGAGTCTAGGGTTTTTATGGACTTCAGACGGGAGGCAGTGAATGCTGATTGGTCCATGGGCAGCCACGGGTGGGCCCAGAAAAAGCACCACATATACTCATTTTCATCTGCAGCACCGGCCTGAAGGTGGTTTCACTAGACACCCTCCCCTTTCTCCCCAGGAGCCTGTCTGCCTCCTGTTGACATTAACCTGCCATTTATAGTGCCCATGGCTATTAGGCTATTCATGCCAAGGGGTGCCTGCAAGCCAACCCTGAGCTGCCCTTAGCCCCCTCTAGGCCTCCCTCTCGTGGTCACCAGTGCCCAAAGTCCAGAGGGGGCTGAAGTGGCAGGGGGCTGGTATTTCAGTGCTGCTCAAAGTGGGCACTCACCTGGCCAGGTTGCAACAGTGCCTGGGCTCGGCCTTAACTTTGCTCTGAAATCAGAGCAGGCACCGGGCGTGGGGAGAGGCCAGGCAGAGGTAGCAGGGACTTCTGAGCCTGCAAGGGCAAAAGGGCTTACCAGGCCCCCAAGAGTGCAGAGATGCCTGGGTCTGTAGCTGCAGCTAGGTGGCTGCAGTGGTGCCTGAAGGAGGAGGGGCTCCTGACCCTCCAACTTGGAAGAGGGCAGGGCTTCCATCTGTTCCTGAGAGGGCGCAGCCCTAGCCACACCTCCCCCACTGCAGCCAGGGTCATGGCAAAGGCCCTCCAGACAGGCTATTGCTGCTATCATTAGAACTGGCCAAAAGAACTGACACTTCAGTAATGAGTTAAGACAGTATTAGAGGAATGAGGGTCTGTTTGGGCCCACCTGAAGAGGTAAGACTGGGGCCACTGCAAGGAGGAAAGTGAGCATGCAAGCAGGAGAGAAACAGTGGAGCTGATCAACTTCAGTGCTGCCCTTAATGACAAACAGAGCTCGCTGAGTAGAAGAGGCACCAACTCCTAAAATACCCCTTACATAACTGCTAACTCAAGTAATTCTACTCAGTCAGAATTTAATCCTGGTAGACTACTTAGATCTTCAGGCCCTTTTAAATGCAAATGACACTAAGAATGATAGAAACCTCATTAGAAAGTGACATTTAGCTCTGAGTGTAAAGGACTGTATGGAATTCTTTCTCAATGGCAAGTTTAGGGTAGGATGGAGGGAAGATCAGAGCTCTGGAATTCTGAAGGAGAGAGAAACAAGCTGAAAAGAAAGAGAACTGGAAGTCAAAGTCAGGAATAGAAAAGGCGACGTTGCCTATTTGCAATGGGAATCAAACTTTTCCTATAATAAAGACCTTGACACAGAAGTGAACTTTCTCCAAGCAACGGTTAGTTCTATGTGGATCACTAAAGTTATAGAAACATTCCTGAGTACCAGAATCTTAATTCCGATACCACAACCTTTGAAGTTCTACTATAATTGGATCAAACTCTGGAACAGTAGCAGGTATGCTGACTTGCTATAGAATGAGAGTGACAAAGAATGATAAGGAAATGCCTCAGGTTGAGTCTCAAAGGCCTCTAAGTGGCCCCCACCGAGGACAGTGATGACTAAGGCCCTCTCCATGTCCTTGATGTCAACATTAGGTGATGTATATTAAAAATGTTGAGAATGGAGGGGACTATCTTGAGGACAAGGCATTACTCTCCACGTGGAAGGTGTGTTCAATATGCCATCCGGGAAAGATTGAACTCTCACAGCAGCACATAATGGAAAAATACTATGGCACTAAACAATAAACCAAGAATATATCAGAATCCCAAAGACCACATCTGATATTGCTTCTCCTAACTGTGGAATGTAGTTATATACTGTTGTGACTGGAAAAAAAGAAATAAAACCCTGCAATTTTTTCTCTTCCCTATTGAGGACGAGTTTCTTACTAACTTTGAATTCAGTTAAGGTTTAGTTTAACCAAACTGTTCCTCAGGGAGTTGATTTCTATCAAAGGTCAAATCCTGAAAGAGTAAAATAATCACCTTCCAAATATCGATCTTGTAAAACAGAAGCAGGATCAGAAAATTAGTAGGTTGTACTTTATGGGCAATTTCTTTTCACAGCCTAATGCTTTGTTTATTTAACTATCTTTATTAAATTATTTTAGCAATAAGAATGGTGTTCCCTCCTCCCTAGTTCACTATCCAAACCCTCAATAGGAAAAAGTTGGCTGGAAGAGTGAATAACATACTAATCGCCTTAAACTTCACTAAGATTGATTGGATATGCCACCTCCCCTAAAGATCACAGCAGTCATTCACTGCAATAACAAATGGCAAGACAGAAAACCAAATTGTCAACATGGGTACAAAGAATCTACTAATTTATGTGAGGGTAGTGGATAATAGGCAGCATTATAGTAACATTATTATTACTTTGTGATTCATTTCCAACCAAATTCCTTTTATTTGAAATACCTTTTTTCTGATTATGAAAATAATAAATGATCCTCATAAAAAAATCAAAAATATATTTTAAAAATACAAGAAAATAATAATTAACAACAACGCCGTCAGCCATAGATAATCATTGTAATGAATTAGCATTCTTCTTTCTGTGTTTTGGTGTATATAAGTACAATACATCACATCATGTATGTGCTTTGCATTTTATATTTATAAGCATGGCCTCTTTTTGTTAAATTATTATAAGCATCAATATCAATGCCTGTATTATATTCCATTCTATTGACATTTATGTATCCTTTGTTTTCTAACATAAAAATATTTTAAAATAGGTCCAAATACTTTTTCTAAAAATTTTACATTACTTCTTAGGGTAAAATTCTTGTAAGTAGTGTTTCTGAACCAAAAAGCAAGAATAAACTGCCAAATTATTTTCTAGACAGTTTATTTTATAGTTTGTTTAATCTTTTGCCAGGCATATAAAATAGTAGTCTGATCTCTGTGACTTCTTATCAATCCAAAATATTTCTTCCAAAAATATTTTCTAATTCAAAAGATGAAAAGTATGTCTCAAGTTATGTTTCATTTATTATATCTAAGGCATAATCATTTTCATAAATGTATCAGTCAAATGTAGTTTCTTTCATAAATTGTTGGAATATGCCCTTTGTAAATTGCTATTTTAAGATTTTTTAAGATAGTCTGTTAGAAATTTGTATGACCATTGTAAATTTTCAATATATTAAATGTTTCTCTTATATGTGAAGCAAATGTTTCTCCCAACTATGTTTTTCTTATTTATTTATAAGAAAACAAACTAAACCATATTTAATTATATTTATTAACTAAATACAAACAGTTAGGTCCATTTATATTTCCATATATGATTTTGTCTCAATTTCTCTAAATTTAGAAAAATTCCTCCCCTGTTACACATTAGACATGCACCATCTAAAAAATAGTACTTGCTTTTTAATTATTATTGTTAGAATTAAATGAAACTGAAACTTGTTAATGAAATTAGCTAACAAAATTTTCCACTGCTGACCAGATATTCTAAAAAACATTGAACCTATCATGTTTAATAGTGCATAGATTTTCCCAAGCTGGATAACTGTGAAATAGAATGCAACCAATGACTTGAGTGTAACTGTGATTAAACTTTCCAATGTTGGAAGACACTTTTAATGGAAGCTATTATCTATATTTATAGCAGTTTCATTTTTTACTTCAGCTGTTACTTACTCAATTTTTTCTCCTCTTTTTTGCAATTGATTTGCAAAGTATTCCATTAATTACCTCATAACTGTCATATGTATGGAAAATCGTTAGCATTCCTTAAAGTGATCAAGAGAGCTCTTGACTGTTGAAATACACTAAGCCTTATTTTAGATCCATGTTTCTCCCTCTGGGTTCCGCTTAAGCAAAACTAGTTAGATTTAATGATGCTTTCATGCATTTGCTATTAAATTATGTCAGTCTAGGTCAGTCAGAACCTTGAGATATGTTTGTCCCTTGAGACTCCTTGCCTGGACTAGATGCCCATGCTATTCTTGTCCAGCTCCAAAGTCCAGTCAGAGGAATTTAATGTGGCCAATAACCATGGTTTCATGCCTTGATTCTAACATGTATCTGGGGGGTCTGAGCTTAATAGAGAAACAGAATGTGCGTGGTCCCGTCAGATGTTAAACTGCTCTTTCCCTGTATCCCCAATCTTGCCTCACAGATATTCTGTGAATAAAATAGCATTATTTTAAAGCATCTCAGTTTGTACTAGGATTGCATGGATGGGGTGGCTTTTCCAACAGAGGAGAGATAGAGAGGGGAGAGACTGAAATAACTATATTCAAGAAAAACTATTTCTAGGCAGATAGCCAACTCTTGATCCCTCAAAATACTAAATTAGTAATACATTAAAAACATTTTTAAAGGGAGTTCTGTTCTAATTATAAAGAAAATGAGAAAAGAGTAATAATCCAGACTGATGTCTTCTATCATTTGGAAATACCTACTTTCTTCCAATAACTGTATAATGTACTAGAGACGCAGAGTTAAAAGATACAGTCTCTGTTCCCAAATACTTCATAGCGTGGAGGCCTGACTGACTAGGAAACAGTATCAGCTATGAAACAGAAGTATTGAAGGACAGATGGGAAGTAGATGGAATGAATGCCTAGCTGAAACTGTAAGCATCAAGAATTCCTAGATAATGTACCCAAAATTGAGTTTTAAAGGAAGAAAATTTCAGGCAGAAGAAATAGTATATTAGAAGGCTCAGTGCTGTGAGAAATAACCTGTTTGCCTTCCTGCAAGTATTTCAGCAAAGGTCTTAATTGGTCAGTGACAAGAGATAAAAATGAAGGGCTTAGCAGGTCCAGATGATTAAGGTTCTTATATGACTTGCTAAGGATTTCAGATTTTATGCTAAGCCAATAAAAAGGTATTGAAAGACTTTAAGTAGTCAAGGATGTATGATCAGATTTTCATTTTAGAAAAATTTTTCTGGCCACAATTACGTAAATAACAGAAGGATGGGGGGAAACACTGGCATAAAAGAATAATTAGAGGACAATTCTTGGCAATTCAGGAAAGAAATGATGAGGGTCTTAAGTAGAGACAGAGTTTTGAAGAAAGATATTAAAGAGCCAGAAGAGGCAACATATGATCATTGATTATAAGGCTGGAGAGACAGGGATAAAGAAAAGGTTGAAGGCATGTCTAGGATATCCCCAGCTTTCTGTCAGGCAAAATGTGATGATGTTCACAGAAACAGGGAACAACAGTGTGAAAGAAGACCTGATTGAAGGTAGGATACAAACAGCTTGAATTACCTGTGAAATGCACAAATGGATACACAGGGCCAGGACTAGGGTGAGGTAAGTGATGCATTCAATTGGATACAAAATTTAAGAAACAAAAACTCTTTTAAAAAATGTATTTTATTTTAAGTTCTGGGATACATGTGTAGGATGTAAAGGTCTGTTACACAGGTAAATGTGTGCCATGGTGGTGTGCTACACCTATCAACCCATCACCTAGGTATTAAGCCCCACATGTATTAGCTATTGATATTGATGCTCTCTCTTCCCCTGCCCACCCCATGTTTATTTGCTGAGGCTAAAAGGAACTGGCAATAGAGAACTGATGTGGGAAGGAAGAAGACAGAGAAGATACATGCCAAAACAGAGAGACAGAGGCTGAAAAAAAGGAGGCGCAGATGGGATTGCCATAGACTGTTTACTGAATACAGGCCTTCAAAACTATGGGAGGCTTCCACCTAGGAAGTGAAACCATATGACCTAGCAATCTCTCTTCTTGTTATATGCCCAAAAGGAAGTCAAATTAGCACCTTGTAGAAATTCTGCGCTCTGATGTTTGTTGCAGCACTATTCACAATAGCCAAGGTATGAAAGCAACCTAAGTGTCCCTCAAGGGATAATTGGACACAGAAAATGCATACATATATACAATCGAATAATGTTGAACCTTTCAAAAAAAATTCTGCAATTTGTGACAAAAAGGATAAACCTGGAGGATATTACGCTAAGTGAAATAAGCCAGGCACAGAAAGACCAATACTATATGTTCTCACTTATGTGTGGAATTGAAAAAAAAAAAAAAAGTCAAACCTATAGAAACAGATAGTACAACAGTGGTTATCAGGGACAAGATGGGGGTGGGGAATCGAGAAATGCATGTCAAGGGTACAAAGTTGCAGTTACATAAACAACTGTTGAGTTACCTAAAATAAATAAGTCTCAAGATCTAAGGTACAGCACAAGGACTACAGTTAATAATATTGGATTATATACTAGAAATTAGCTAAAACAGCAGATTTTAGGTGCTCTTAAGACCAAAAACTAAAAAAATTAAAAAGGTAATTATGTGACATGATGGACACGCTAATGTGCTTGGCCTTTGATATACATATAGTTCACTAAATATATATGTAACAAAACATGATGTTGTATGCCTTAAATATACGCAATAAAAGAAAGAAAAGTAAAGCACTTTTATTGCCTGAACAACACATTAACACATCTCCCCATGTGGGTCTTTTTTTTTTCTTTTGAAATGTTTATAACATTTACTCATATCTTTCCTCACTTCTCCCCATCCCCAAATTTAGGGACGTTAATATGTAAAACTTATGTTCCCGTAATCCCTTCTCTTCGTGGCATTAATCAGTAGTTACTAATCTGAAGCTTTGACAAGGGAAGAACAAAGAAGCATTTAAAATATTATTTACTGAAAATATAAAAGGGGTGCTTAAGTGTTGCTCATGTCTCTTCAAAAATGCCTTTACCCAACCTTCAGGTGGAAATTATACTCCAGGCTGCAATGGCTGGAACCCCAAGTTCACTGAAATCTTCATCTTCAAGCAATTTTTCCATAAAACAGTTATTCCGTTTCAGAAATAAAATATTTACTAAAATGGTGAGAAACAATGCAAGCAAATGCAATAAATGTTTGTTGTTCATGGAAGTAAGTTATTCCTTTGCACAGGTTTATACAAATGGAATAGATTGTGGAACTACCCCTGAGAACTATTCTTAAACATGCTAAGTATTCAGGTTGTCAAAGTAAAGGAATCTCTGAGGCTGCTGCTTTCCTGTTCATCTTTAACTAGGCAATACTCTGATGAAACTCTCGCAATTAATCTTAAGAGCTGTTTGTCTTCTACAGCAAGTGGAAGGGAAATTATGCAGTGGCTTGCTCTTTGTTATAATTTTATTGAGAGGGTTGTAGAAGAAGGATTGGAATACAACACAATTGTTCTATTTTCCACCATTTACAGAAAACAAGATGAATCACAAAATTGAAGGAAAAAATGACGCTTATCATTTAAATATGTGTTTTATAAATATTCGACTTACATTAAAATTACTTTCCACATGCACTTATGTTACAAAATGCTCTAGGCATATCAGTGCATATGCTACTCACTAAATGTTACTATGTCTTTCTACCACGGAGATTTATTTAGGAGGGAGATTGTCATGTTATTTCCTATACCTGAAATGACTCAGACTTCTGTGCCTGTTAACGTTTTATCCATCTGATGCAATCTAGACCATGAAACCTTTCCTAGTCAAGCTATTCTTTCATTAACTTAAAAACAGTTATTGACTGTCATAAATGAATGAATAAAATAATGAAACAATGAATGACTCAATGTGGGCAGGTTCTATGAGTTGCATACCTTCGTAACCCCAATAGAGCCTGTTCAGGTGCCCGGAATAGTAACAGACCAAATAAATACTTACTTTATTATTAATTATGTAGGCATTGCATACATTGAAATACATTTATATTTATCTCAATAAATTCTCCCTAAATTATATTAGCTGCTGAAAAGAAAGTGTGTCTTTCTAGCCACCTGGTTTTTAAAGCCATCGTAGGCACTTTCTCTGTAAAGGTAAATAAAGTTTCTTTTGAATGTGGTAGAAGAAGCTGTTAGATAATTTCTGAATGTCTGGTTTTATAATAAGAAGGGTCACCGTCCTCAAAATTTAGCAATCACTAGACCCTGAGGGACTTTTATCTAATCTTAACCCTGTACCTGACTGCCAGGCAAAGCTAATCACTTAACCTCCCAGTGAATTAATGGGTTCATCTGTAAAACACGATTGCCATCAAAGGGCATGAAATGAAAAGACTAGTGATAGACGGAATGAGGTTAGATTTAAAGATTCAACAAAGCCATCAAAATTCACAGCAAAGCCATTTTCCATTATTTCCCTCAATTGTAACTGTACTGCTTTTATGAGAAGTAAATTCGATAAAAATAAGCTTATAAGAGTTCTGTTGTGCTAGTTTGTATCTGCTGGACTGATGCGGCATGTAAGAAAATTCCCTTGCTTTCAAAAATGTAAAATTTAAAGCACATTGAAAATTCATGATATTTCATGAGATGCCTAAGGACTCGAGACTCGGAGAGACAAAAATATCCCCTGTGATTTTGATAAGACTGCTAAATAAAAAAGCAGTTCATACATTTATTTTTATCACCTTCCTCTTCTATCTCCTCTTTCATTTTTCTATTACATTTTGATTTTGACTTTTATGTTTCTGCATCTTTATTTTTTCCACCCCTAGAGCAATGGGAAGTATTTTGCAGGCTCCAAGGTACCATTTTCAGTGTCTGATGAAGTTTTCCCTTTGGTGTGTGTGTCAAACAATCATTTCCAGGCTCCAGATAAAGAGTCAGAGTGCTCCAGAAATGCCCTAAGCCCTCTAGAGGCATGCTTGCCTAAGCTGGCTGCATCTCTCCAGTTGCAACACACATTTTTGGGGACAATAATAAATATTGGCTCAAAAGAGAATGATGGAAAGTACATTTTTATGAGATATGAGATCTAGGTCTATTGATGGATAAACTGACTTTTTTTTCCAGTCACTATAACATCTGTTCAGAGTAAGTAAGCATCACTGCACAGTGGGATGGAGGATGTTAACTGATACTGGGGCTACAATTAGATAGAAGAAAACCAGAACCAAGGCACACACACTGTTCGGATAGTTCACAGGGTTATTTTAATCACCGATTCAACCTTACAGAATGAAGTTTATCCATTCAATTTCACATCAGTAAGTGCAGATTGTATTATGTCTATGATTGGCATAGGATAGAACGACAGCAGTTTCACAATATCTAAGACAATGAATGAACAATAAAAATCTATTTCATTAAAAAGTTCTTTCAGATACTAGAATCTGCAGGAAACCATGTTGGACCTAAAATATATCAAGAAATCAATAGCTCAATATAATGAA
Source organism: Cacajao melanocephalus (assembly GCA_963573385.1). Lineage (NCBI taxonomy): Eukaryota > Metazoa > Chordata > Mammalia > Primates > Pitheciidae > Cacajao > Cacajao melanocephalus. The sequence goes on from CAUYLG010001402.1 coordinate 23,132, forward strand.
AATAAGGCTGAAGACTGCAACATATTTGAATACAGTATGCCTCCATATTCTAGTTATTAATGATTAATTTTTAACAAAATCTATTTCCATGAAAAGGGCAAGTAATATTTTTTATGTCTCACATTAAAATATTTCTTAGCACTTTCTCATTCATTAGCTCACTTTATTCTCAAAACAATGATTCTCATTTATTAGCTCACTAGATTCTCATAGTCTCACAACCCTAAAATAAATGTTATAATCTGTATTTTTAAATTTAGTATTTTGAAAGAAATAAATTACATAATTTGATGATGGTGATAAAAGGGCCTCTCAAATCCAGTCCCAATTTAGTTCACCCTAAGCAGGTCCATTCTCACATCAACCTGTTATCATTTAATGAAATTAAAATGTCAATTACATATATTTTCAGGTTACATTCAGTCAAACAAGCAGTTACCTTAGCTCTCAGATGCGTAAATACCAGCACAAGAAAATTTCAGTTTCTAACAAGTCATCTAAAACAACAGAGGGCATAATTTTGTCTTATTCCCAAGATACTTTGTGTTTATGTTCCTAAATCCTAAATTCCTAAAATTGCATCCTGATAAAAAACAGTAAATTTGTTTCTCTACTATATTTACCACATTACCTCATTATTTGATCCCTCCTTCCTTCCCTCCCTCTCCTCTTCTATTCTATTCCTTCCTTTCTTCCTTCCTTCCTTCTTTTAATAAATGTATATATATATAACCAATAATTACCAAGCACTTACAGTACACTGGGCAGAGTGCTAGGCTCTTCATTGAAAACATTTCAAAGTATAATAAGAGAAACAGGAAGCAATGAAATGAGTCAGCTAGTTTTGGAATCAGGTTAGTCACAGTTGATCTCAGCTGCAGGCCCAGAAGGCTGGGGGTGGGCTGCCTTGTATTGCAAACACATGCATCACATCACACAGACATCCTGCATACTGGAGCACAGTAGCCTGTCAATTTCCACTGCTGAACCATTTCCAGCTTGTACCTTAGTTAATGCCAATGATTATATATGTTAAAGGTACTTATTAATCCTTGTACCAAATACAGAAGGGGACTCAGACATCTCATCTCATCTCATGATTCTTAAATCTAACTATGCGCCATAGTCACTGGTAGTTTTATAAGGAAAGAGTTCTTGAGATCCCCTAAAGAAATCAGTAGCTCCAAGAAAGATGTTTTTAAAAATCTGTTTCTAGTAAATTCTCCCAGTGATTGCTGAGTAACCTACTTAAAATGATATTGGAAAACCACACACTAGAACTCTGCTTTTGTTCTTTATTGTTACAAGATCTAGAATCAAGTTCAAATAGTCTAAATAGTAAAATACTATGAGAACTTTTTAGTTTTAGAAATCCCACAAGAAGTATGAAATTGTTGTCATAGCCCATGTAACCAAAATCCTTACCCAACTACTGGAAAATGACAGAGTAAAAAGAGTTGGCCAGGGTAGAGACATCTGGATCCCTCTGAGACAACCTAAGAAGAGGAGTCTGTGAGAGAATAATGATTATACTAAGTTGATGACTGTATGCCTGGTTTGCTTTAGACAGTCCTATTCCATGCAGAATCTGTCTTAGTATAATTATTACTCATGCAACCCATTTCTCCAAAGTGTCCCTATTTGGGCAACAAGTTATATGATCACCCCAACTAAAAGGGAATCTTATCAGAGACCAGTGAGTGTTCTTTAGTGAATATGGGGCAGAGAAATAATAAGCAGGCTCTATCTATTCATTTATTCAACTCAGTTCAGCAACACATTTGAGCTAGCATTTGCACATGCTAAGTTCTGTATAAGCAAGCAAAGCCCCCCCTGCCTCATGGAGCTTACAGTCCAACAGTAGAAGACTCAGACAGTATACAAATGAAAAAGAAACTTAAAAGGATAGAGATTATAATAAATGCTATTATGGAAATAAAGAGGGTGATATAATAGGATTTCATGGGATGGACAGGGGGACTGAGGGGAGGCCTTCTGGTAGACCATCATCTGTTTCAACCTCATGTTGCATACCTTCTTGTACTCCAGAAACTGGAAAGCTAAAAGCTATGTTTTATATCCTCCTCCACAGCTAGGGATCTGGATTTAGACACAGTCAACCAGATACACTCATGCAAAGCACTGATTCAGAACTAAGCTGTAGGATGATGCAGTGGCAGAGAAGGTATCTACTTCATTGGCACAGAAGTCCGGCATTCTTATTGTCAGATAGCACATAAGATGTGTTCCTGAAGCTAACGGTTCTGACCCCACTTCCTGATCCACTACTCATGGTTACAGTAGGACAACCCTGAAGCCAGTGGTTGGGACAGCAGCCTCCTAACTCCCCAGCTCCCTGATGTGGCAGATGTAGAGAGCCTGTTATACGGTGGTGTTCTTAGAGTCGAGAATATCTCCACACCAGGAGCTAGTCCTGAGACCTTCTAAAAAACTGTAAGCACTAACTTGTCATGTTAAGTTCCTTTCTGATTAAAACAGAGTGCTTTCTGTTACCTGTCACAGAATGCTGAGTGATAAAAACCTGAAGAATGAAAAGGAATCATGTGGCAATAAGGGGAAGGGAATTCCAGACTAAGAAAATGGCAAGTGCACAGAGTTGAGGCTGGGAAAAGACTTGGTGTGTTCAAGGCACAAGAAGAAAGTTGTTGCTTGAAGAATGAAGAGGTGAGAATGTGGAAAATGAGATGTTGTGGGTGTCTGATCAGGGCCATGTCAGTGAGGCAAGTTCAGATTTTTTTCCGAGTATATTGGTTATTCATTGAGGAGTTTCATCAGGCATGATCTAGTTTTAAGAATATTAAACTAGTTGTCTTGCAGGAAAGGAATTAAAGCAGGAAGATTAGTATAGGAGTAGGACTATGTCAGTAGTACCAACAGGGGTGAGGAAAAGGAGGAATTAAATCCTTGGGTTTCAGCTAGATCAGAAGATAGATGTGCTATAATTCACTAAAACAGAGACACATAGGATAGAAAAAATGTATGCTTGAAGCATCAAGAGTTTGTTCTTGGGTATCTTTGGTTGCACAAGTCAAAGCTGAGATGCAAACCAGAAAAAAGACTATGCCAAGGAAAGGGGTGTAAATAAGAATCTGCAAAGGAACAGTCAGTTTTCCATGGAAATCCTCATCTAAACCAGGTTTCAGGTCAAGACACTTTAACACAAGAGTCATAAACAAAACCTCAGAGCACAGTACATCCAAGCACCTTTTTTCTTTTTTTTAGACAAGGTCTCATTTTTGTCACCCAGGCTGACGTGCAGTAGCATGATCACACCTCACTGCAGCCTCAAACTCCTGGCCTTGAGCTACCCTCCTGCCTCAATCTTTCAAGTATCTAGGACTACAGGTGTTCTCCACCATGCCTGGCTAATTTTTAAATTTTTTTTTTGTTGAGACAGGGTCTTGCTATGTTGCCCAGTCTAGTCTTAAACTCCTGGGTGCAAGCAATCCTCCAGCCTTGGCCTCCCAGTACGTTGAGATTATAGGCTTGAGCTACCACATCTGGCCAACAAAGCACCTCTTTCATATGTTGGCTCTTACCAAAGGCTATCAGCAGTTCACTCTATTAACCCTAAACAACAGACCCTGTGCTTACCTGCAAATTCATGAACACTTTGTCAGACCCAAGAAGAACTGGACTTCTTCTGTCTACCTATACTACCATCAAATGAGAAGTCAGGATATCTATAATCCTCTTATTATATATTTCCTATATTCTTCCAACCCTGATCAGTAGCCCTGAGACTGTAAGTTGAAGTCTGCTTACTTTGCTATAATTACTATCTGGAGCGCTGACGTGCTGTTCTTATGCTATATTCCTAGCGTTGCAGGATACCATGGACCACCATGCCAATCTCCTTGCTGCACAAACTTGCTAAGCCCATTACATATGTAAGTTTTATCATCATACTTATCAATACCATTGTGGCTGAGGTTGTTTTTATGATTGCCATATATTGAAAAGTAGCTATGTCAGTCACTAGTTAAACATATATTTTATCTCCAGCTATATATATTTGTTTGCTTGAAATTATTACAGAGAGAACATACATAGATCTATGCATGGACAAGCCTATCTCTGTGTGTGTGTGTGTGTGTGTGTGTGTGTGTACATATATTTGTGCACAGGCTTAAGCAAGCATATATGTATGAATGTACATGAAACTAACATGTAACTAGTTAAAATGCTAGTTTAATATTTATATATATGTTAACATGTATGTATATTAAACTAGCAGGTTATCACGAATGTGTTATTTGAACTCATAGTCATTAAGAAATGTAAAATGTTTTAAGATTTTTCACGGTCTGAAAACACTGGAGAGCCTCAAAATATTTAAACACCTAATCTTTAAGTTGAAGTGATTCACACTAAAAGAAAATAAAAATATCTGAGCATATTTATTCAGGAGTGGCAATAAATTAAGAAACCAAGAGATTTTTAAATGAATTTTCACTATATTAATTTCAAGCTATTTTATTATTTTATGGGTTTTCTGGTTTGTTAAAGCCTAATTAATGTAAGTAAAGAAAACCCAAGTAATCATTAAATATATCGCTACTAAATGAATTTTAGATAAAGTACCATTACTTTGAGATAGGGACTGCATGAGATAGGAAAGAACACATAACTGCAAAGGCTGACATTAATTTTAATGTCATGGAAAATTTATTTAGTAGAAAGAAGATGCTTGCAAGTAGCATCTGAATTTTTCTCTTTGTTTCAATATCCATGTGAACCTGAGAGAAACTGGCTATTAGGTTTTAGAAATGTATAGTATTGGTGTTTTAATCAAGGTTCTCCAGAAAAACAGAAGCAAAAAACCAATTGCTTATAATAAATACCTTTTGATATAAAGAATGCCTCACATTATTATTTTGACTGCCAGATCCCAAGGTCTACAGGGTGAGTTGGCCAGCTGGAGACCCAGGAGTGCTAGTGGTCTAGTTCCCATCCAAAGGCCAGTAAGTTTGAGTCCCAGGAAAAGCTGATTTTTCAGTTCAAATCAGAAGGTAGAAAAAAACCAATGTTCCAGTTTGAAGTCAGTAAGGTGGGAGAAAGCTTCCCTTGGAGAAAGCCAGCCATTTTGTCCTATTCAGGCTGTCAACTACATGAATGAGGCCCATCACATTAGGAGGAGCAATCTTCTTTACTCGGTCTACCAATTTAAAAGTAAATCTTATCCTAAAAACACCCTCATAGAAATGCCCAGAATGATGTTTAACCTGGGCACCTTGTGGTCTGGTCAAGTTAACACATAAAATGATCACCACACTAGGTCAACTCTCAGAATGCAGAATTGTTTTGTTTTTACTAATACTTCATGATAAAGGAAAAGCATACATGAGTAGTTAAGGCAGCGATAGATAAGATACTGTAAGTCTCGTTTTAAAAAGTATTACGTACATTCTTCACATGTTATTTTCAATGGTCCCCATTATTCACTATTCTTAATATACACCTGATATCTGCCATGTCTACTGCAAAGGTAGACAAAATGCTCACTGGGGTCCTAGTCCTTTTTACCTCATGGTAAAAGGGCCACCTCACCACCTATAGCTGCTCTCTCTTCAAGGCAATTTATTTTCTACATATTAACTATGTAAATATTCCTGGCTGGGCATGGCAGCTCATGCATGTAATCTTAGCACTTTGGGAGGGAAAAGTGGGCAGATTCCTTGAGCCCAGGAGTTCAAGATTAGCCTGGGCAGCATGGTGAAACCTTGTCTCTCTCTCTCTTTCTTAATGTTTAACAACAACAACAACAAAATCCTAAAACACTGTATTATTACAGTGCTCCCCTACTCAGGAACCTACCATGGCTCACCAGAGAAACAAAGGTAGATTAACTTTCACCTCCACAAAAAGGCTATAGCTATTATTGTGTAGAAGTCTTTTATTATTAATATTATTATTGAAGGCTAAAGTTTCTGAATTTCAGACAGGAGTCCAAGTTGTAAGCCAGCTGGAAACAAGATGAGCACTAGAATGGCACGAGAGTGTTCATTAAACAAATTGTATCTTGCCATAAGGTATGTATGTGGGGAAATGGGTGTGTAGTATTAGGGAATCCTTCATTTAAATAGAATTTCTTTTCTTCATCAAACATTTATTTACTTTCTCCTATGCTCTAGGTCTATTCTGGGCTCTAGAGTTTCAACACATTAAATGCACAGCCCAGATGGAATTAAATAGCCCAGAAATAAACCCATGCATGTATGGTCATCTGATATTCAACAATATCAGATTTATGATATTGTTGAATATCATAAGGAAAGAACGTTTCATAAATTATGTTTGAAAAACAGTATCTACATGAGAAAGAATGACATGTGCCCTTTATCTTACAAGATACAAAAAAATCAACTCAAAATGGGTTAAAGATCTAAATGTAAGACATGAAACCATTAAAAGTGTAGGGAAAAAACATGGAGAAAATCTCCTTGACATTGGTCTTAACAATGTTTTTTTTGGCTAGAACACCAAGAGCACAGGCAATAAAAGCAAACAAAACCAAGTGAGACTAGATCAAATTAAAAACAAAGTTTGTTTCTGCACTGCAAAGGAAAGAATCAACAAAATGAAAAGGCAACATGTAATGGGAGACAATATTTACAAACCATGTATCTGATAAGGGGCTAATACTCAAGTTATATGAGAAATTCATACAACTCCACAGTAAGAAAACAAAGTATCCAACTAAAAAATGAGCAAAGGATATGAATAGGCATTTCCAAAAGAAGATATACAAATGTTCAATAGGTATATGAAAAAATGTTCAACATCACTAATCCTCAAATAAAAATTAAAATAATTAAGAGACATCACTACACACCTTTTAGAATAGCTATTATCAAAAAATGAAAGATAAGTGCTATCAAAAACATGGAAAAAGGAAACCTTTGTACATACTTGGTGGGAATGTAAATTAGTACAACTATTATGGAAAACAGTATGGAGGTTTCTCAAAAAATTAAAAAGAGAACTACTATATGATCACTATTAGGTGTATTTCCAAAGGAAAGAAATCAGTATATCAAAGACATAGCTGCACTGTCATGTTCACAGCAGCATTATTCACAATAGCCAAGATATGGAATCAACCTAAACATCTGTCAATGGATGAATAGATAAAGAAAATATATATATATATATGCTGAATAGTATACATAGTAGAGTACCATTCAGCCTTAAAACATAAGGAAATCCTGTCATTTGCAACAACATAGATGAACATAGAGGACATTAAGTGAAATAAATCAGGCACAAAAAGAAAAATACCTCATAAACTCAGTCATATATGGAAACTACAAAAGTTGAACTCATGGAGGTAGACAGTATAATGGTGTTTACCAAGGGCTGGAATAGTTGGGAAATGAAGGGGAGCAGTTGGGGAGACGTTGGTGAAGGGATTCAAAATTTTAGATAGGAAGAATAAATTTAAGATGTTTATCGTAAAACATGGTGATATCATTAATACCATGTATTATACCCTTGAAAACTCCATAAAACATAGAATGTAAGTGTTCTCACTGCAAAATATGTAAATTAATGCATATGTTAATTAGCTCAATTTAACCATTCTACAATGTATATGTATTACAAACAATATGTTATACATACTAAATATATGCAATTTTTTTTCAAATAAGTTTTGAAAAATCAAGGAAAGGATCTGAATAGACATATTTCTAAAGAAAATAGACAAATGTCTAACAGGTACATGAAAAGATGCTCAACATTACTAATCATTAGAGAAATGCAGATGAAAAACCACAATGAAATATTACCTCACACCTATTAAAATAGCTACTATGAAAAAGACAAGAAGCTGGGTACAGTAGCTCATGCCTATAATCCCAGCTATGCAGAAGGCTGAAGTGGGAGGACTGTGTGAGCTCAGGAGTTTGAGACCAGCCTGAGCAATATAGCAAGACCTTATGTCTTTTTTTTTTTTTAAGCAAAAAGAAGGAGAAGGAAGAAGAGGAGGAGGAGGAAGAGAAATACAAGAGATAAATGTTGCAAAGAGTGTGGAGAAAATGAACCCTTGTACACTGTTGGTGGGAATGTATTGGAACAGCAGTTGCAGAAAACAGTTCAGAGGTTCTTTTAAAAATTAAAAGTAGAACTACCATATGAACCAGCAATCCTACTTTGGATATAATATCTAAAAAACAAAATCAATGTTTTGGAGAGAAATCTATTCCTCCTTTTCCATTGTAATATTATTCACAATAGCAAAGCTATGGAAATGACCTAAGTGTCCATGGACAGAAGAATGAGTAATAAAATTGAGGTACATATATATAAAATGGAACATTATTCAAACATTAAAAAAGAGAAAACCTGTCATTTGCAATAACATGGATGAGCTCAAGGGACATTATGCTATGTGAAATAAGCCAAGCACAGAAAGACAAATACCGTTATGTTCTCACTTATACAGGTATACCTTGTAAACATTGCAGGTGCAGTTCCAGATCACCACAATACACTGAATATCACAATACAGTGAGTCACGCAAATATTCTGGTTTCCCACATAAAACTTAGTTTTATACTCTATTACAGTCTACTAATTGTACAGCAGCATTATGTCTAAGAAAGTACATAACTTATTTTAAATATATTTTATTGCTTAAAATGCTAATTATCATCTGAGCCTTCAGCAAGTCATAATCTTTTGGCTGGTGGAGGGTCTTGCCTCAATGTTGATGGGTGCTGACTGATTACAGTGGCGGTTGCTGAAGGTTGGAATTACTGTGGCAATTTCATAAACAAGACAACAATAAAGTACTGCACTGACTGAAATATCCTTTTATGAAAGATTTCTCTGTAGCATGTGATGCTGTTTAACAGCATTTTGCCCAGAGTAGAACTTCTTTCAAAACTGGAGTCAATCCTTTCAAACTCTGATGCTGCCTTATTAACTAAGTTTATATAATATTCTAAATCCTTTGTTGTCATTTCACTAATGTTCACAGCACCTCCAGCAGGGGTAGATTCTATCTCAAGAAACCACTTTCTTTGATCATCCCTAAGAAGTTACTCTTTATCTGTTCAAATTTGATCACAGAATTGTGGCAATCCAGTCACATCATCAGGCTCCACTTTCTAATTCTAAATATCTTGCAATTTTTACCATATTTGCAGTTACTTCTTACATTAAAGTCTTGAACCCTTTAAAGTCATCCATGAGAATTAGAATCAATTTCTGCCAGACTTCTACTGTTTACATTTTGGCCTCCTTCCATTAATCGTGAATGTTCTTAAGAGAAATGGCATCTAGAATGGTGAATTTTTCCAGAAAGTTTTCAATTTCCTTTGCCCAGATCCATATGAAGAATCACAATCTATGGCAGCTATAGCCTTATAAAATACATTTCTTGGCTGGGCACAGTAGCTCACATGTGTAATCCCAGCACTTTGGGAGGTCAAGGCAGGTGGATCACTTGAGACCAGGAGTTCAAGACCAGCCTGGCCAACACAGTGAAACCCTGTCTCTACTAAAAATAGAAAAAAAAAAAAATACCTGGGTGTGGTGGCACATGCCTGTAATCCCAACTACTTGGGAAGCTGAAGCATAAGAATCGCTTGAACCCAGGAGGTGGAGATTGCAGTGAGCCCAGATTGCATCCAGCCTGGACATCACAGTAAGACTGTCTCAAAAACATAAAATAAAATAAATTTCTTAAATAGTAGACTTTAAAGTCAAAATACTCCTTGATCCATGGGCTGAAGAATGGATGTTATGTTAGCAGGCATGAAAACAACATTAAACTCCTTGTATTTTTTCATCAGATCTTTTTTTTTTTTTTTTTTGGAAGAAAGGAAAAGAGAGGAAAGAAAGTGAGAGCGAAAGAAAGAAAAAAAAGAATGTACGAGAGAAAGAAAGAGGAAGAAAAAGAGGGAGAGAGAACAGGATTCTTGTTCTACTGCCCAGGCTAGAATGCAGTCTAAAAATGGGTATTAAAAACCTCTATTATGCCAATAATTGTGTTAAACAATGGAGACAGGAAGGAATAAGAGATGAAAATAACAAACAAGCAGCCAACCAATATTTTATTTAAACCTGTGAAATGCTATGCAATTGCTGAGGAGTGATTTATTTCCAATGATGCGGTCACTTTTAAAACAGGTGTAAGATGATACTGAGAA
>CAUYLG010001403.1:0-21464 GCA_963573385.1 Cacajao melanocephalus
AAGGAAAAAAAGGAGTTTAATTATACACCCTGTTTTCCTATTCAAAACTAAAGTTTTTAGTTAATTTTCTTATTGCAAAATCTAATTGTGATACAAAAATTACCCAGGCGTGGTGGCACTTGTGAGTACTTCCAACTACCCAGGAGGCTGAGACAGGAGGCTCCCTTGTACCCAGGAGGTGGTGGTTGCAGTGAGCCGAGATCACGCCACTGCACTCCAGCTTGGGTGACACAGTGAGACTTTGTCTAAAAAAAAAAAATCCCTATAGTTTCTCTAAATTACCTGATGCTTTCATCAAATGATAAAATTCATAGTAATTAGCAAACAAACTTTATTCAGTCTGATTTATAGTGTACATCCAAGCTTGTTTTGTTTTCCAACAGTTTGCTATGGAATATATATTTGCTCTTTTCAGTTCTAAAGTTTATTCCCAGCTCTAAGTGGTTGCTCACAGTCTTTCTGCCATACATACAAAACACTTACATGTTTTGAGGTATCTTCTTAATCCCTGCTTCCCTTCTTTGAGATCATTACCCACACTAAAAGCTTTGGGCTGCTATGTTTGTACTACATAATCCAAATTCTGGCTAAAAACAATTGATTAGACAGTGGTAAACACCGGATAGTGCAATAATATTCTTTTGCTTAAGAACCTGAAATTGAAATTTATAGAATTCTGTTAGCTAGCTATGGCTACTACATGTATAAAAACCTATAATCTTAAGAGCTGGGGCCACCATTTAGGGAAGTCCTTTTTCAGCTACATGCTATATGCATGAAAAAGCTTCAGAGTGAGAATTAAACAGTCTTAGAAGCAGATACAAAAATCCTCATGACTTGAAAGAGTCAGAAAGTGAATAGCCACCTTGATGGTAAAGGAACATTACATTGAGAAAGTGAAAACTGGACTCAAACCAAAAAGAGTTATAATATCTGAATGGAGAGACAGGAAATATTATTACTTTTATAAAGGACTTTAAAGATATTAATTCCCATAGAACAGAAGATCAGAATGTGTGTGTGTGTGTGTGTGTGTGTGTGTGTGTGTGTGTGTGTATATACATATACATATATCAGGTAGTTTAGAGAAGTGCAGTTGCTGGCTGCTTTTTCATGTAGGAAATTTTAAGTGATGCAGAGAGTATAACAAACTTTTAGGTACTATGACAAGGCTGTGTCTTTCAATGACCAAGGATGATGGACAAGATGGACGAAAATTTCCTCTGGAAAGAAAGGAATCAAAATGGAAACCTTTTGCCTTGACATGTAATATTATAAGAACCTTTAAATGATGAATAGGGCTGGCCACAATTGATATCTGCTAGCAGAAAAAGACATAAGGTACTATAAGAAAATATCACCACGAAGGAAAGGAGGAGAATTTGAACCAGTAAATTGGTATAGTAATATGGTAATACCAGAGAAGAGCTGGGTCTGGAAGAGCAATTGACTAAGGCTGGAAGCTTTTCTTGAATTTGAGACAGTAACTAAAACATAAATTCTAAGCTAAAACAACTCTAACTTCAGAAACAAATATGGGGCTCACTTGGCCCAGCAAATTATTAGAAAGAATAGAACAGCCCTTATTTGAAGATCCTCCTAAGTAGTACATAAGAACCTGAACCAAGAAGAGAGTCAATGTAGCAATGACAAAGATGTTTTAAATGACTCAGGATTGTTTTTTAGGTATAATTCAAAATGTCAACAAGAAAAGTAAGGATAGCCAAAACTGGAGCCATTAATGGATGAATCAGAAACTCCATTGAGTCTCTTCATTTGTCATTTCAAAGAATGGTTCCTCTGGTCTCAGGGAATTCATACAGTCTTGGACAATTCAGGGTCAAAAGAAACTTAAAAGACATAGCAGATATTCTGTTATTAATAATTTGGGGACTATAGTAACATAAATAATAACTGAATATTTTAATGTTTGGTGGTAATATCTAAGATCAATTAAAGCTGGGTATGGTGGCTCACACCTGTAATCCCAAGACTGGGAAGCTAAAGAGGGAGAACTGCTTGAGACCAAGAGTTCAAGACCAGCCTGGGCAACATAGCAGGAAAAAAAGAGAAAGAATTAGGAAAAAATAGATTTAGCAAATTTACCTAAGAATTGGAAAATTTTAAGTATGAGATAATATGAACCTGATTTGTGTGATGACATTGAAAATTGAGAAAAAAAACAGAAACTGAAGATAAGATAGTAACTCTATGGGAGAAAGTCCTATAATCAGAGTACACCCTGATAAAAACAGGGAGGATGAAAAGAACCTCTAATTCTTAGAAAGAAAGACAAAGCTTCCAATTTCTGACATCCTGAGAAGCTGTTGTGTAAGTAGGTCAAATATGAGTTTAAGACAAAGGAATTAGAGATGTCCATTTGGAAGTCACCAGTGTAGAATAAATAGCTTTTATTTGCACAATGAATAATCAAACGCTTTGAAGGAAATGTAATTTTAAAAAAGAACAGATAGTAGAAGACAAAACCTTAGGGACACCTCAGCAAAATGAGAAGGAAGAGAAGCTAGTGAGTAAATGATAAAGATGCACTTAGAGGATAAGATCTGATTCAAGTTGTACAATTCAAATTGGGTGAGCGAGAACTTCACGCTAATCAAAACTATTAAAATATGCACTGAAAAGTAAGCAGTGGTGACTTTAAAGTCAGAAATTTAGACAGAGGCATGAATTCTGTGGCATTTGACTGCAGGGGTTAAGGAGAAAATGGAAATGATGATGTGATATAGATCATGGGTCTAGAGAATTTCATAGTGAAAGGAGGGAAACACAAAGTAACTCAGGGCAGGAGCATCATGCCAAGAAAACTGAAAAGACAGCAGATCTAAGAATGTCCGAATACATAGGAGAAAATTTGATACCCTAGGGTCTTAGAGTATGGGTGGAGAAAAGCTGAGGATATTAGGAAAAGGGATGATTTATATAAGGTAAGCAGGAGTAGGATGGAGAACAGCTAAGAGGGTCACTGCTCCTTCTGAAGATTCAGCAATTGAGCATAGGAATAAGGATATGTGGCGATATGGAAGGGTCAGTTAGGCATTTCAGGGGCTGGTACCAAGTTTCAGAGCCCTGGTTTTCACCTTGACAGATGGCATTATTGTTTCCTGTGGCAAGATTATACCTCCCAGTCCCTCCCAAATGCATAGCCTTTTGAATTATAGCACCCTTCCCAGTGGAAGGATTATACATTCCTACATGTTGAACTCAGGAGTGCTCAGATGTCCTGCTCTGACCAATAAAATGTGAGCTGAAAGGGATATCTAAAATTTCCAAGCAGCAACTTTAACAGTTTTGTGGTTCCACTCACCCTTTTTTCCCTCTGCCATGAGACCAGAATTTGCCAAATGGAGAATGCTCTTTCAGGATAGGTCCCCAAATAAAGATAATATGCAATAGGGCTGCAGCTTAAGCATGAAATAAATTTTTTTTTAATCGTAAGTAGCTAAGATTTCAGGGACTCATTCCTTCATGTAGCAAAACTAAGTGGAAACTGACTGATACAAGTAGTATAACCAAACTCCCGTTGTTAACACTAGCTCACTATAGTGAACCTCACATAGAATCTCTCATGTGAACAAGTCCATAAAATGAAGAGATAATAGAATCTCTAAGGTTAGAGAATCTTTGTAGTTTGAATTATTCTTCCCCCAGGAAATCCTGATATTTTCTACTGCTATTTTCTAGTTAGGAAAGAAAGGTCTAGGATCTTCAAGAAGAATTTCAGAATAAATTATTATTTGAAAAATGTCAAAGTTACAACTTACTTCCATTGGTTTCTTTTTGCTTGGATCTTGCTATTTTACTTGGACAACCTTGGCTCGGTCTTTTCCCCTTACCCAAACATGGTGCTTCTCCTTTTTCCAACTTGGAGATCATGTCTGGTTTGGGAGCTTGACACCCTGCCCATGAGAAATAGTAGAAACTGAGTGTTAGAACAACCAGCCCAGAAATGAAGCCCCAGCATTTGTACTTCAGGGCCTAAAGAATACATGGCTTCTGGCGTTTCACAATGTGAATGCCAGGTCAACTGAGTAGACCTTCCATTTTGGAGGCAGGGGCACAAATATCGCACCTAGTCCCCAGAAAGGAAGAAAACCCTTTGACCTACTAAAACCAAGGCCAAACTTATCAAGGATTCCAGAGAGAAGGTATCACAGTGGACACATTTTGAATTACAAAGGAATTGTTCTTACCCATTGAGGCTAGGTTGCTGTAGTTCTCTAGCATCACATCCTTATACAAGTTCCTCTGAGCAGGATCCAGTTGCCCCCATTCCTTCTGGGTAAAGGCCATAGTCACATCTTTGAATGTTACTGATCCCTGTAATAGCATATTCCTGTTCATGCCAATGTTATCCACATTTAGTGAGTGATTTGGACAAGATAATAATTTGTTCTTACCTTGACTACTCACTGTTGATTTTGATATTATAAAGGATACCTATTCTCTACTCAATTTTTCATTTTTTTGAGAAACAAAAACCATATTAAGAAATGTCCCTACTGAGCTGGGCACAGTGGCTCATGTCTGTAATCCCAGCACTTTGGGAGGCTGAGGCAGGAGGACTGCTTGGGTTCAGGCGTTTGAGACCAGTCTGGGCAACATGGCAAAACTCCGTCTCTACAAAAAAAAAAAAAAAACTTAGCTGGGCATGGTGGTACATGCCTGTAGTCCCAGCTATTCAGGAGACTGAGGCAGGAGGATCACTGGAGCCCAAGAGGTCAAGGCTGCAGGGAGCTGAGTTCACACTGTACTCTAGACTAGCTGAGACAGTGAGACCCTATCTCAACAAACAGAAATGTCCCTATTGTGAATTTCTTTATTCAGGAGGATAGAATCACATGAATATCAGAGAAAAAGACAAATAACCAAGGAAAGAAAGAAAGAGAGAGTAAGAGAGAAAGAAAGAAAAGAGGGACAGAATCAATCTTTATCTTTCCTTCTATGACAGGGGCCGCTAAAAGGGTATGAAGCAGTATTTATAGTTTAGAGTTCTGAGGTAGAAGAATTGAGACCCTTGATTTTTATAACCAGTCCAAAAAAAATCATTTATGGGCCAGGCACAGTGGCTCATGTCTTTAATCCCAGTAATTTGGGAGGCCAAGGCAGGTGGATCATGTGAGGTCAGGAGTTCAAGACCAGCCTGCCCAACATGGTCTCTACTAAAAATACAAAAATGAGCTGGGCATGGTGGCAGGTGCCTGAAATTCCAGCTACTCAGGAGGCAGAGGCAGGAGAATTGCTTAAACCCAGGAGGCGGGGGTTCCAGTGAGCTGAGATTAAGCCATTGCTCTCCAGCCTGGGCAACAGAGACTCTGTCTCAAAAAAAAAAAAGTCATTCATTTATGTTTGGCAGCAAAAATGAGATATTTTAGGCATGTAAGAATGCAGAAAGTATACTACCAACGTTCTTTAGAAATACAGGAGAAAGTTGGGGAGAAATAGAGGGAGGGGAAGAGGAGGAGAAAGAGGAAAAGAAGCAGAAAAAGACAATGAATGATTTTTCAAAAGAAGAAAAACTGTATCAGAATAAAGATTTCAAAATTGGGAAAGCCTTAATACACAAGAGAGAGAGCTATGAATAATACAACCAGTAAAATGTCTAGTTAAATCTAAGTAACTTGATAATGTGCTTGTGCAACTGTTATTAAAGTATCCTTAAAATCAAGAGGTGTGATATAAGAAAAATAAGCAGAACCCTAACTAGGAGGGTGGGAGTAGGGGATAAATTAAAGTATGTTGAAGTCCTCTTATTAGGCAGGTGAAAGGAGGATGGTACCGCTATTGGAGAATTTTGATACTAACAAATATACAGTTAAACATGTTTGTCAAACATTTAAACATTTAAAGATAATCCCTTACCCTCACAGACAACCAACCTTTTTTTTTTTTTTGAGATAGGGTGTTACCTGTTGCCCAGGCTGAAGTGCAATAGTGCAATCATAGCTCACTGCCACCTTGAATTCATGGGCTTATGCAATCCTCCCACCTCAGCCTCCCAAGCAGCTGGGACTACAGACATGCACCACTCATGCCTGACTGATTTTTAAATTTTTTGTAGAGACAGGTTCTCACTATGTTGCCCAGGCTGGGCTCAAACTTCTGGACTCAAGCAGTCCTCCCACCTCAGCCTCCCAAAGTGCTGAGATTACAGATGTCAGCCACTATGCCTGGCCAGACCACCAATAAATTACCTCCAATAAAATTACCACCAATAAATTACCTCCAAAAGTCATCAACTTAACCCCACAGACCTCCAGTCACTGACTACCAATAATCTTCCATCATTGATTGTCACTGACCTTCCAATCACTGAGCTTATACAGCTCTAATTACTGGGCTTATAGTTCCAAAATGACCGGGTAAAGCAAACCTCCCAATCACTAGCAGCAGCAGATCTCCCCAATCACTTGACCCCACAGACACTCCAGTCACATATTCCCACAGGTTCCTCAACCAATGATACCCATAGGACACATGGTAACCTATCTCCTGTTACCCCAAATCCCTCATCCTATCAATCCCCAGTCACTGACACCAACAGAATTCTCAAGCAGTGGCCTTTAAAGAAACTTGCATTCCACTCTTCCCTCAACCTCTTCAGCCATTCCCTTCATTTGCATGCTTTACCTGAAATCTACCTGTCTCCTGAGGATCCTGCTTCCTTACAGGAGTTTCAGAGCAGTGGAGGCTGTCTTTCCTGCACTCCGTCTCCCCACCATGACCCATGTACCTCAGGGTCTAAAGATGAGGTAAAAGATTACTTTCAACCATTTCTCATTCTTCCTTCGAAATTCATAGCTTATTTATAGTATCACCAGATTTTCATCCACTAACCCTCCTGGGTCCAGTGATTTGCTAGGAGGACTCCTATGACTCAGTATATATTGTACTCATAACTATTATTTATTGTAGTAAAAGTATACAAAGCAAAGTCAGTTAATCAACATGGGATGAAGTCCAGAGGACACCAGGCACCAGCATCCATGAGTCCTCTCCCAGTGAAGTCACATAAAACATGCTTAATTCCTCTGGAAGTGGGTTGTAATAACATATACGAAATGTTGTCTACTAGGGAAGCTCATTAGAGACCAATACTGCCCAAGGGTTTCACTGGAGACTGGTCATGTAGACACTCTCTACCTACATGTACAAAAATTCCAGACTCCAAGAAGAAAGCAGGTGTTCAGCATAAACTACATTGTTTATATTCTTTAAGCACTGGGAACTACTCTTAACCAGTTCTGGGAATGGTGGGCTCCTTCCTGAAATCTAATTTCCCACATGCCAGCAAAAAGCAAACCTTGCAAGCAGGACTGTCTAAGGATAGCAGTTTTTGACCTCTATGTTAACTCTGTTCTGCAGTCATCCCACCCCATTCACTGAAAACTTTAGCCCCAGCTAAATTCCTGCCATTATTCTGCACTACCTCTGTATCACTGTAGAAGAGCCATTCAACACCCTTGCCTCTCTCTTTCATGAGGCCAACAATCTTTTCTTCCACTCAAATTTGGCCACCTATTCATCATTCATCTGCACTTACACCTTGCCATCACTATACCACCTCCAAAAATCTCTAAGACTTTCCACTCTCTTACCATTTCCTATCCTGTCACTTTCTCTAGTACTTTCACTCCAATAATTCTTCAAACTCATTGAGCCCTCTGAACCTAACCACTTTTTCACCATCTTCCACCTTTACCTAGTCTTTCATTCTTGTTTAGATTCCTTGTTCTAGCACTATACACATTCAGTTGAAAACTATAAAGCTTTAACTTCCTTGCTCCTCTTCTCCTCCACTGTACTCACCTATCAACTCTCTTGGTTGAACCCAACTCTCTTCTTAATATCTGCCTGCAACCTTGCAAATGAATACTGCAAGAGAAAAATCAAACTTTGCTGAGTGGACTGACTTCAGCAAAGTCCTGCTACCTAACCCTAGAAAATACACCTTACCTTTTTCCTAGATTATTATTTTGAACCTTCTCCTTTTTAACTCTGAAATCTCCAACATCTACTCCTTTCCCACTCTCAGCTGATGAATTTGCCTTATGCTTTCAAGAGAAAATAAATGCAAATGGACAAGAATTACCTTGTCTTGTTACCACCAATTCCACCAACCTGTTTCCAAATTCATATATAATATACCTTCTCTTCTGTTAAAATGGAAAGTCTGTCTTCCTTCTCTCAACTAAGGCCAGTTTCTCCATTTATATTCTCAATCCCATCCCCAATTGCCTTCCCAAAGACTTCACTCCAAATCCAAGATGGCCGATTAGACACAACTCCAGCGCACAACACCCAGTGAGAGAGATGCAGAAATCCAGAGATCTCCTAGCTCCAACCAAGGTACCAGGTGTATTTCAACGGGTCTGGTCCGATGGTGAGCAAAGCCCACTCAGGGCAGACTGAGGCGGGGAGGGGTACTGCTTCACCCAGAAAGTGCATCTGACTGGCGAGTCGGAGGCTCCCCCTCTGGCACTCCGGTCCAGACACAGCGCTTCCCCCAAAGCCTCAGCAATAGACAGAACAGGGGATCTTTGCCAGTCAAGCGCCGGGAATTACAAGCGCAGAGTTGAGTAAGAGCCTGCGGACTGAGCTATCGCCCCCTCCCCCTGCCCAGAGAGAGAGGGAGCTGTAAGCAGGAGCAGCTGGGCGGGCCCCTACCCCATGACTGGAGAGAGAGGAAGCTGAAAGGGGGAGACAGCCAGGTGCGGCTGGGTGGGCTACCTCACTACCCTCCCCCACAAACCCCAGAGGGCTGAAGCTCTGACTCTAGTGGGCTGCGCAGCCAGTGCCACAGTCTGAGATGAACCCTGAATGATCCAGCCCAGTGGAGGAAGGGCACAACCCACCACTAGAGGGGTGGGACTGGGCTACATGTTTTAACAAAAAACACAGGAAGCCTAGGTAGCAACTGGACGGCGTACTTGACAACCCAGCAGTGCCTACAGGTCAGCGGAAGAGGCGGGCCTAATCTCCCAGTATAAACAAAAAAGAAACAGGAAGCTTCCCTAGTAACCTCAAGGAGTCCCTAGAAACCCAATAGCGCCTCCACAGGCAGACAAGCGACCTCATCAAGCAGCTCCCTGACACCACAGCCAGGTAAATCCACCAAGACAGGAAAAAAACAGCACAAAAAAGATGAAACCATCAAAGACCAGAACACCTCTTCTCCTTCAAGGGATCACAACTCCTCAACAACACAGGATCACAACTTGACTAAGAAGGAGTGCGACAAATTGACAGAAACAGGCTTCAGAAGGTGGATAATAACAAACTTTTCTGAGCTAAAGGAACACGTTCTAATTCAATGCAAAGAAACCAAAAACCTTGAAAAAAGGTTAGATGAAATGCTAACTAGAATAACTAGCTTAGAGAAGAACATAAATGACTTGATGGAGTTCAAAAACACAGCACAAGAACTACATGAAGCAAACACAAGTTTTAATAGCCAAATCGATCAAGCAGAAGAAAGGATATCAGAGATTGAAGATCAACACAATGAAATAAAAAGAAAAAGGCAAGAAAAGAGAAAAAAGAGTGAAAAGAAATGAAGAAAGCCTCCAAGAAATATGGGATTATGTGAAAAGACCTATTCTATGCTTGATCAGTGTACCCGAATATGATGGGGAGAATGAATCCAAACTGGAAAACATACTCCAGGATGTTATGCAGGAGAACTTCCCAAGCCTAGCAAGGCAGTCCAAATTTCAAATTCAAGAAATACAGAGAACTCCACAAAGATATTCCTCAAGAAGAGCAACCCCAAGGCACATAATCATCAGATTCACCAGGGTCGAAATGAAGGAAAAAATGCTAAGGGCAGCTAGAGAGAAAGGTCAGGTCACCCACAGAGGGAAGCCAATCAGACTCACAGCAGATCTCTCTGCAGAAACCCTACAAGCCAGAATAGAGTGGGGGCCAATATTCAACATCCTTAAAGAAAAGAACTTTCAACCCAGAATCTCATATCCAGCCAAACTAAGCTTCGTAAGTGAAGGAGAAATAAAGTCCTTTATGGACAAGCAATTATTGAGAGATTTTGTTACCACCAGACCTGCCCTACAAGGGCTCCTGAAAGAAACACTAAGCACGGAAAGGAACAAGTACCAGTCACTGCAAAAGCAAACCAGTTAGCAAAGACCAAAAATGCAATGAAGAAAATGAATCAACTAACGGGAAAGAAAACCAGCCAGTAACAAAATGGCAGGATCAAATTCACACATAACAATATCAACATTGAATGTAAACAACCTAAACACCCCAATCAAAAGACACAGACTGGCAAACTGGATAAAAAGTCAAAACCCGTCGGTATGCTGTATTCAGGAAACCCATCTCACATACAAAGACACACATAGACTCAAAATAAAGGGATGGAAGAAGATTTACCAAGCAAATGGAGAACAAAAAAAATCAGGGGTTGCAATCCTAGTCTCTGATAAAATGGACTTCAAACCAACAAAGATCAAAAGAGACAAAGAAGGACACTACATAATGGTAAAAGGATCAATCCAACAGGAAGAGCTAATTATCCTAAATATATACACTCCTGATACAGGAGCACCCAGATACATAAAGCAAGTTCTTAACGACCTAAAACAAGATTTAGACTCCCACAAAATAATAGTGGGAGACTTCAACACTCCAATGTCAATATTAGACAGATCAACAAGACAGAAAATTAACAAGCAATTCCAGGACTTGAATGCAGAGCTGGACCAAGCGGACCTAATAGACATATACAGAACGCTCCACCCCAAATCCACAGAATACACATTTTTCTCAGCACCACATTGCACTTACTCTAAAATTGACCACGTCATTGGAAGCGAATCACTCCTCAGCAAATGCAAAAGAACAGAAATCGTAACAAACAGTCTATCAGACCACAGTGCAATCAGACTAGAACTCAAGATCAAGAAACACACTCAAACCCACACAACCACTTGGAAACTGAACAAGTTGCTTCTGAGTGTTGACTGGATAAACAATGAAATGAAGGCAGAAATAAAGATGTTCTTCGAGACCAACCAGAATGAAAACACAACTTAGAATCTCTGGGACATCTTTAGAGCAGTGTCGACAGGGAAATTTATAGCAATAAATGCCCACCAGAGAAGAGAGGAAAGATCTAAAATCGACACCCTATCATCAAAATTGAAAGAGCTAG
The DNA here is from genome assembly GCA_963573385.1 of Cacajao melanocephalus. Classification (NCBI taxonomy): domain Eukaryota; kingdom Metazoa; phylum Chordata; class Mammalia; order Primates; family Pitheciidae; genus Cacajao; species Cacajao melanocephalus. Next base: position 11,195 of record CAUYLG010001403.1, read on the forward strand.
AGGAGCAAGATAAAAAAAACTCAAAAGCTAGCAGAAGACAAGAAATAACTAAGATCAGAGCAGAACTGAAGGAGATAGAGACACAAAAAACCCTTCAAAAAATCAATAAATCCAGGAGCTGTTTTTTTGAAAAGATCAACAAAATAGACAGACCACTAGCCAGACTAATAAAAAAGAAAAGAGACAAGAATCAAATAGATGCAATAAAAAATGATAAAGGGGATATCACCACTGATTCCACAGAAATACAAGCTACCATCAGAGATTACTACAAACAACTCTATGCACACAAACCAGTAAATCTAGAAGAAATGGATAAATTCCTGGACACTTGTACTCTACCAAGACTAAACCAAGAGGAAGTTGAAGCCCTGAATAGACCAATAACAAGGGCTGAAGTAGAGGCAGCAATCAATAGCCTACCAACCAAAAAAAGTCCAGGTCCAGATAGGTTCACAGCCGAAGTCTACCAGACGTACAAAGAGGAGCTGGTTCCATTCCTTCTGAAACTGTATCAAACAATACAAAAGGAGGGAATCCTCCCTAAGTCATTTTATGAGACCAACATCATCCTGATACCAAAACCAGGCAGAGACTCAACTAAAAAAGAAAACTTCAGGCTAATATCCATGATGAACATCAATGCAAAAATCTTCAATAAAATACTGGCAAACAGATTGCAACAGCACATCAAGAAGCTTATCTATCACGACCAAGTAGGCTTCATCCCAGGGATGCAAGGCTGGTTCAACATACGCAAAGCCATAAATGTAATCCATCACATAAACGGAACCAAAGACAAAAACTACACGATTATCTCAACAGATGCAGAGAAGGCCTTCAATAAAATTCAACAGCCCTTCATGCTAAAAACTGTCAATAAACTAGGTATTGATGGAACATATCATAAAATGATAAAAGCTATATATGACAAACCTACAGCCAATATCATACTGAATGGGCAAAAGCTGGAAGAATTCCCTTTGAAATCAGGCACTAGACAAGGATGCCCTCTCTCACCACTCCTATTCAACATAGTATTGGAAGTTCTAGCCAGAGCAATAAGACAAGAAAAAGAAATAAAGAGTATTCCATTAGGAAAGGAGGAAGTCAAACTGTCTCTATTTGCAGATGACATGATTGTATATCTAGAAGACCCCATCGTCTCAGCCCAAAATCTTCTCAAACTGACAAGCAACTTCAGCAAAGTCTCAGGATACGAAATCAATGTGCAGAAATCACAAGCATTCGTATATACCAATAACAGACAAACAGAGAGCCAAATCAAGAGCGAACGCCCATTCACAATTGCTACAAAGAGAATAAAATACCTAGGAATACAACTAACAAATGATGTAAAGGACCTCTTCAAGGAGAACTACAAACCACTGCTCAACAAAATAAGAGAAGACACAAACAGATAGAGAAACATTCCATGTCCATGGTTAGGAAGAATCAATATTGTGAAAATGGCCATAATGTCCAAAGTAATCTATAGATTCAATGCTATCACCATCAAGCTACCAATGACCTTCTTCACAGAACTGGAAAAAACCACTTTAAACTTCATATGGAATTACAAAAGAACCCGCATAGTCAAGACAACCCTAAGCAAAAAGAACAAAGCTGGAGGCACCACACTGCTAGACTTCAAACTATACTACAAGGCTACAGTAATCAAAACACCATGGTACTGGTACCAAAACAGAGACATAGACCAATGGAACAGAACAGAGACCCCAGAAGAAACACCACACATCTACAACCATCTGCTCTTTGACAAACCCGGCAAAAACAAGCAATGGGGAAAGGACTCCATGTTTAATAAATGATGTTGGGAAAACTGGCTAGGAATTTGCAGAAAGCAGAAACTGGACCCCTACCTGTCACCTTACACAAATTAACTCCAGATGGATAAAAGATTTAAACATAAAACCTAACACCATAAAAACACTAGAAGAAAACGTAGGCAAAACCATCCAGGACATAGGCATAGGCAAGGACTTCATGACTAAAACACCAAAAGCAGTGGCAATAAAAGCCAAGATAGACAAATGGGATCTAATTAAACTCCAGAGCTTCTGTACAGCAAAAGAAACCATCATTAGAGTGAATCAGCAACCAACAGAATGGGAAAAAATTTTTGCAATCTACCCGTCTGACAAAGGGTGAATATCCAGAATCTACAAAGAACTAAAACAGATACACAAGAAAAAAACAAACAACCCCATTCAAAAGTGGGAGAAGGATATGAACAGACAGTTTTCCAAAGAAGACATATATGAGGCCAACAAACATATGAAAAAATGCCCATCATCACTGGTCATTAGAGAAATGCAAATTAAAACCACAGTGAGATATCATCTCATGCCAGTTAGAATGGCAATCATTAAAAAATCTGGAGACAACAGATCCTGGAAAGGATGTGGAGAAACAGGAACACTCTTACACAGTTGGTGGGAGTGTAAATTAGTTCAACCATTGTGGAAGACAGTGTGGCGATTTCTCAAGGATCTAGAAATAGAAATTCCATTTGACCCAGCAATCCATTACTGGACATATACCCAAAGAACTATAAATTGTTGTACTATAAAGACACATGCACACATATGTTCATTGCAGCCCTGTGTACAATAGCAAAGACCTGGAACCAACCCAAATGCCCATCAATGCTAGACTGGACAAAGAAAATGCAGTACATATATACCATGGAATACTACACAGCCATAAAAAACGATGAGTTCATGTCCTTTGTGGGGACTTAGATGAATCTGGAAACCATCATTCTCAGCAAACCGACACAAGAATAGAAAGCCAAACACCGTATGTTCTCACTCAGGTCAGTGTTGAACAACAAGAACACACGGACTCAGGGAGAGGAACATCACATACTGGGGGCAGTTTGGGGGGGTAGGGGATAGACAGTGGGGGGTGGGGAGGGATAACATGGGGAGAAATGCCAGATATAGTATGCACCTAAAGTAAAATAAATAAATTTTTAAAAAAAGTTAACTGGCAATCAGGGTCATACTTTCACTGATTCAGTCATTAAACCAGGCTAGACATGTCAAAAAAAACACACTTGAATGTTAAAAGGCATTTAAAGAACAAAATTTTCAATTCTAAGTGATTAGACATAAAATCAGCAATAAAATATACCCATATAATCACAATAAGGATATAATTATAAAGAAGAGCAGTGATTAAAATAAGAAAATATATTTTAAAACAAAGTTAATTTAAAAATGGGATGAAGAAACCTATAACTGCAAAAACTCCTGGCAAATATAATTAAGTAGAGTCAATGTATCTGGCTTTGTAGAACCTACATTGTAAAGGAAGTAAAATAAAATATCTAATAAATGAGCCCTTGGTTTAACTGTACTTTGTATTCAAACCACAGCCTTTGTCCTTGGCAGAGCATGGGGTGAGACAGAAGAGGGGGTTAATTGCCTCTGTTTCTAGGCAATTTTATGTGAAGTTCATTGGATATTATTTTACAACCTACTGTATTGATAGACGCTTGCTTTTTAAATTCTTTCTACAGGTATTTCAGAAGGCACTCTAACTTAGCAGAGATGTGAACTCCCTGTTGCTACTGCCCTTAGAGTTTCATACGTCACTTGGTTTCCAACACCTGCCCATGGAAAACAAGCTGATATTAACCACAGTGTTAAAAAATTTTTACTCTACTCTAGTCAAGAGACTAAATATATGTGTTGAAGATACTTTAAAGGAATAACTGTATAAACAAAAGTTTGGTGTCTATTCTACTTTTATTACTTCTTTAAAAAGTCAAGTTTTGCATGAGCTATCCTTGAGTAATTTTTTTCTATAATTTATTCTATAATTACTAAATAAACATTTATTCTATAATTACTAAATGGCACGAAAGGTTCAGATATAGTGAGGTTCAGGACAAGGTGGGGAGGTGTGTCTTACTCAGGGGAAATTATAATACACATGCAGACACTGGTTTATCTGGGCTAAGCCCACAGTCACTGCCTCCTTCCCTAAAACGTGTCTCCAGGAACTTTCCACAAATTCAAGGACTATAGCCTTAAACCTGGCATGGTCTATCTCATCAATTAAGAGTCAAATTAGTATTTGGCCTTTCTAAGGTCTATTAGGCAATTCTCTTAGAACACTCTTTAAAAAAGTCATTTTTGTTCTGGTTATCATCAGTTTATGTTTCTGTTAAGTCTTAGGAAGACCTTATGCTCATAACATTCCAGAAAATATTTTATACCTCCTAGGAAAGATTTGTTCTTTTATGGTTATTGAAGGACCTCTTAGCAAAAAAAAATAAAGTAGATGACTAAGTGCAAAACATTCATTAAAGTGTTCTTGAAACATGTTTTGTATGGAAAAATGATTTGGCTACAGAGAATGATTGGTATGTCAAGAATTTCATTTCAGGCAACGGTTTTGTTATTAGAACAAACTTCAGTTGTCTACACGTTGGTTTTGTTCAGAAGATGTAATGCAAGATAAATAGAAAAGAGAACTTCGAATGCTGTTATCTGCCATGCAGTTCTTCCTCTGTAAGTACAGATAATAACAGCACTAATATTTTTTTTCATTTCCTTGAGCACCAAATCTCCTTTTACTGTACACGATGCCCTTTACACGGTAGCCACTGCTCCAGCAGCTAAGGAGACCTGAACAAATAATCACGCCATTTGTTTCTGGGCAGAGAAAATATATTCTTATCTTTAAACTCAGTTTCTCGCATGTCTTGCAAGGAAAGACTGAAGTATAAAGTGTTTCTTTAGTCCAGGATACATCAAGTATAAAGTTATTTAAAATAGAGGCATTTTATCCTGCAGCCAATTCTCTAGACAGGGGATTCCTTAGGAGAAAATGGAAGGAAGAATATTGGGCATAGCTAAGTTCACATATGTGCAGCAGGACACTGCTATCCCTATATGAAGAATCAGAGCTTGATTTCATGTGATGCTCCTGCAGAACCATCCAGATAAATGTAACTTCTGCATGCAGATTACTGTTTTACAGGCACATATATGTATTCTATCAACAAATCTGGAATTTTTACAGGTGAAGTATTTGTTTTCATTACATAATTGCCAAGCATCATTTTAAAATACATCCCAGCATTTGAAATACAGAATTCCATGACAGAAGAGACAAGTCATCACAGTCAAATGATATGATTTAAAAAAAAGTGTCCCAATTTAAAAGTGAGAAAACCTGAATATTAATTATAACTTTCTTAGGGTCTCCCAAACTACAAAAAGAGATAGCAAGTGCCCCCATGGGTGTTATAAAGATATATAAGGAGTGGGTATAGGAAAGGGTACTTTGAAAAACATGGACTGTTATATAAGCAGTGACACCCAAACTTCAGTGTGCATCAAGATTTGTTAAAACATGTATTTCTGGGTTCTATTCCCAGGATTTCTGATTTAGTGGGTGTGGGTTGGAGCTGAAAATTTGCAATTCTAAAGTACCCAGGTGATGCCAATGTTGCAGGTGTGGGTAGCACACTTTGAGAATAACTGATATAAATCAATTACTTTCAAACTGCATTCAACAAAGCTGGAGAACCCTAGGGGGGTATCTAGAAGGTCTGACATAAAGGTCAGCAAATAAATGTTTGAGTGGGCAAGGCTGGAGTCTCCTGGTTCAGGGTTTCACTCTCACCCTGGACCTGCATGAATCTCTGCTTCAAACACAGTAGCTATTCATGCTTTATTTTTTATCTTTGCCAACATTGGGGTTATAGGTAACATTCTATTTGAAAGAAGCATTAAAATAACTGATTTGAAAAAAGTGTTTATCAAAGTGATAACACACTAAACTTTACATCTTCTATATCTTATAAAAATTGTAATGCTGTTTATAAATTATCTGAGTAATTTCATCAAATAGAATACCTAAATAAAATATTATGACCTCAAAATCTGAAAGTTTTGAGTTTGCCTTTTTATCTGTCTGTCCCTAAGTATTTAGAACATTCTAAATTGTGTTAAGTAGGGATGTTGAGGGACTTTCTGCAGAAATGGCTATTTCCATATTTGGGGCAAGAAATATACAAGACAAGCCTGGGAAATCTTGTTTACCAGGAAGAAAGAAAGTTTTCAAATGACTAGTAAGAGTCATGACATGCAACCTAGGAACTGACATGGAAGCATCTGATACTAGTAATGCTGGAGCAGTTTGATCATTAAAATATTGACTGCAGTTGATTAAAATAAATCATATTTAAAATTACAGTACTGGTAATGATTTTTTAAAAATTGTATTGGCTAACATTGATGACTACTAGTGTACCAATTCATTAGCACTAACATTGAAAAGTAAAGGAGGGGGGAATCCCAAGATGGCCAAATAAGAGGCAGCTCCAGAAAGCAGCTCCCAGTGAGAAATTTGCCGAAGCCAAGTGGTCTCTACAATTCCAAACGAGTTACCAGGTTCATTTTGTGTGTCTGGTTGGACAGTGGGTATAAACCAAATAGGGCAAGTTGAGGCAAGATGGGTCACTGCCCTACCCAGGAGGTGTGTGCAACCAACTGAAGGACCAGGGGATCTACCCCTCTGTGACTTCAGTTCCAATACAGCGCTCTACCCAAGCCCTCTACAACCCACAGAACAGGAGATCTCTGCCAGGCTGAAAAGCCTCAGTGAGCTGCCTGAACAAGGCAGAGCAGCAACTTTGGCTGGCGCCAGAGCTGTCAGCATAGATCTAGGCGGAAGCACTGGCTGACACGAAAGCCAGAAAGCCAGCTAGATGGAGCCCCCTGCCCCCAAGAAAGAAGGGGAACTGAAAACAGGGAAGAGCCCATTCGGCAGGACGGGTCCCCCCAGCACAAAGCCCAACAGGCTAAAAAACTCTCACTCCAGAGTTTCCCACCCAGAACATCAGTTAGAGAACAACCAGGAACTATCCAGATCAGTGGGGGTAAGAGAAGCCACCATTGCAGAAGCCAGCCTAATTTTCCTAATAAAAGACTCAGCAGCTCCACTGAATCCGTGGCAGCCCAGCAGCACCTCTGCAGGCAGACAAAGGAAAGGCCGCCTCCCCAAGCAGCTCCCTGAGATCAAAAGTATATAAATCCAAGGAGATTGGAAGAAACCAGCACAAGAAGAATGAAACCATCAAAAACCAGAATGCCTCTCCCCAACCAGGAAATCATACCTCCTCACCAGCAAGGGAACAAAGCCGGACAGAGAAAAAATTTGATGAATTGACAGAAGCAGGCTTCAGAAGGTGGGTAATAACAAACTTCTCTGAGTTAACGGACCATGTTCTATCCCAGTGCAAAGAAACTAAAAACCTTGAAAAAAGGTTAGAAAAAATGCTAACTAGAATAACCAGTGTAGAGAAGAACACAAACGACTTTGATGGAGCTGAAAAACACAGCACAAAAACCTCCAGAAGCATACACAAGTTTCAATAGCCAAATAGATCAAGCAGAAAAAAGGATATCAGAGATTGAAGATCAACGCAATGAAATAAAATGAGAAGGCAAGAAAAGAGAACAAAGAGTGTAAAGAAATGAAAGCCTTCAAGAAATATGGGATTATGTGAAAAGACCTAATCTACACTTGATTGGTGTAGTGGAAGAAGATGAGGACAATGAATCCAAGCTGGAAAACACTCTTCAGGATATTACCCAGGAGAACTTCCCCAACCTAGCAAGGCAGGCCAATATTCAAATACAGGAAATACAGAGAACACCATAACTATACTCCTCTAGAAAAACAACCCCAAGGCACATAATTGTCAGATTCACCAGGATTGAAATGAAGGAAAAAGTACTAAGGGCAGCCAGATAGAAAGGTCAGGTCACCCATAAAGGGAAGCACATTAGACTCACAACGGCTATCTCGGCAGAAACCCAACAAGCCAGAAGAGAGTGAGGGTCCAATATTCAACATCCTTAAAGAAAAGAACCTTCAACCCAGAATTTCATAGCCAGCCAAACTAAGCTTCGTAAGTTATAGAAAAATAAAATCCGTTAGAGATGAGCAATTGCTGAGAGATTTTGTCACTACCAGATCTGCCCTACAGAGCTCCTGGAGGAAGCACTAAACACAGAAAGGAAAAACCAGTACCAGCCACTGCAAAAAAAAGAAAACCAAATGGTAAAGACCAATGACGCAATGAAGAAATTACACCAACCAAAGGGCAAAACAACCAACCAGTAATAAAATGGCAGGATCAAATTCACACATAACAATATTAACATTAAAGGTAAACATACTAAGGGTACCAATCAAAAGACACAGACTGGCAAATTCGATAAAAAGCCAAGAACCATCAGTGTGCTGTATTTAGGAGACCCATGTCATGTGCAAAGACACACATAGACTCAAAATAAACGGACGGAAGAAGATTTACCAAGCAAATGGAGAGCAAAAAAAAGGAGGGGTGGCAATCCCAGTCTCAGATAAAACGGACTTTAAACCAACAAAAATCAAAAGAGACAAAGAAAGGCATTACATAAGAGTAAAAGGATCAAGACAACAAGAAGAACTAACTGTTCTAAATATATATGCACCCAATACAGGAGCACCCAGATATATAAAACAAGTACTTAACAACCAACAAAGAGACTTAGACTCCACACAGTAATAGTGGGAATCTTTAACACTCCACTGTCAATATTAGACAGATCAATGAGACAGAAAATCAACAAGGAAATCTAGGACATAAACGCAGATCTGGACCAATAAAACTTAATAGACATTTACAGAACCCTCAACCACAAATCCACAGAATACACATTTTTCTCAGCACCACATCGCACTTACTCTAAAATCAACCACATAATTGGAAATAAAGCACTCCTCAGACAATGATAAAGAACATAAATCATAACAAACACTCTCTCAAACCACAGTGCAATCAAATTAGAACTCAGGAGTAAGAAATTAACTCAAAACTGTACAACTTCATGGAAAATGAACAACTGGCTCCTGAATGTCAACTGGATAAACAATGAAATGAAGGCAGAAATAAAGATGTTCTTCGAAACCAATGAGAACAAAGACACAACATACCAGAATCTCTGGGACACACTTAAAGCAGTGTCTAGAGGGAAATTCAAAGTAATAAATGCCCACATGAGGAGCAAGGAAAGGTCTAAAATCAGCACCCTATAATCAAAATTGAAGAGTTAGAAGAGCAAGACCAAGAAAACTCAAGAGCTAGCAGAAGACAAGAAATAACTAAGATTAGAGCAGAACTGAAGGAGATAGAGACACAAAAAACCTTTCAAAAAATCAACAAATCCAGGAGCTGGTTTTTTGAAAAGATCAACAAAATAGATAGACCACTAGCCAGACTAATAGAAAAGAGAAAAGAATCAAAGAGATGCAATAAAAAACGATAAAGGGGACATCACTACTGATTCCACAGAAATACAGACTACCATCAGAGATTACTACGAACAACTCTATGCACACAAACCAGTAAATGTGGAAGAAATGAATAAATTCCTGGACACCTGCACTCTCCCAAGACTAACCCAGGAAGAATTTGAAACCCTGAATAGACCAATAACAAGGGCTGAAGTTGAGGCAGAAATTAATAGCCTACCAACTAAGAAAAGGCAAGGTCCAGAGGTGTTTACGGCTGAATTCTACCAGAGATACAAAGAAGAGCTGGTACCATTCCTTCTGAAACTATTCCAAACAAGACAAAAAGAGAGAATCCTCTGAAACTCATTTTATGAGACCAACATCATTCTAATACCAAAACCAGGCAGAGATGCAACAAAAAAAAGAAAACTTCAGGCCAATGTCCATGATGAATATCAACACAAAAATCTTCAAAAAATACTGGCAAACAGAATGCAACAGCAAAAATCTTCAAAAAATACTGGCAAACAGAATGCAACAGCAAATCTAAAAGCTCATTCATCATGATCAAGTAGGCTTCACCCCTGGGATGCAAGGCTGGTTCAACATATGCAAGTCTATAAAAGTAATCCATCACATAAACAGAACCAAAGACACCACTTGATTATCACAATAGATGCACAGAAAAAAATCAACAGTGCTTTATGCTAAAAACTCTCAATAAACCAGGTATCAATGGAATGTATCACAAAATAATGAAAGCTATTAACGACAAACCTACAGCCAGTATCATACTGAACAGGCAAAAACTGGAAGCATTCCCTTTGAAATCTGGCACTAGACAAGGATGCCCTCTCTCACCACTCCTATTCAATATAGTATTGGAAGTTCTAGCCAGAGCAATCAGGCAAGAAAAAGAAATAAAGGGTATTCAATTAGGAAA
>CAUYLG010001409.1:0-120393 GCA_963573385.1 Cacajao melanocephalus
GTCTGGTTGTTGCCGTGTCCCAATCTTGCCACCACCGCATCCCTCCTTGTAAAAACTTCAAAAAAAATTCTCCCAAAAAAAAAAAAAAAAAAAAAAAAAAGAAGGAAAGAAAGAAAGCCCTCAGAGGAGATCTTGTGTAGTTCTTCCAGCTCAGGCCTGTGCTGAGCCCAAACTCCCAGATATCAAGAGCTCAAGAAAACACATATGTCTCTTTAAAATAATTGAAAGATACCCTGTTTTCCCCAGAAGGTCTTTGTAGTGGACATGTAACACAAATAGGCAGCCCTCACTTTGTTCCCCAAAGATAACACATTATAATGTAGACCCCAAGGGACCTGCAAGATGCAGTCATAATAGCATAAATACAGGTACTGTAAATATCATTTTGAGGGCACAAAACAAATGTCATTATTTACCTGAGCTGCAGTGTTTAGGAGAACGAGGAAAATGATGACAATCCAGTGAGCACCAGCTCTGAAGTAATTCTTATAGGCCTTAAAACCAACTTTTCCTTCAGAACGGTTCTCCTCTGAGAGTGTAGCTGGGACATTCTCTGTCTGCAAAGGAAAAAAGGTGGTAAGAGACAAAACAGTATACAAAACTGTATCCAAAGATGACAATGCACTCTGTTGACAAAGCTGTGGAGAAACAGGCGGAAGTCCAAAATGATCCATCTCCTGTGGAGAAAGGTGTGGAAATATCTAGCCAAACTGTACATGCATTTATTGACTGATTGATTGAGATGAAGTTTTGCTCATGTCACCCAGGCTGGAGTGTAGTGGTGTAATCTTGGCTCACTGCAACCTCCATCTCCTGAGTTCAAGTGATTCTCCTGCCTTAGCCTCCTGAGTAGCTGGTATTACAGGTGCCTGTCACCACCCTGGCAACTTTTTGTATTTTTTTAGTAGAGACGGGGTTTCACCATGTTGGCCAGGCTGGTCTGGAACTCCTGACCTCAGGTGATCTGCCCACCTCGGCCTCCCAAAGGCATGAGCCACCATGCCTAGCAACATGAACTTATCCTTGGACCCAGCCATCCCACTTTCAGGGTTCTACTAGAGATAAGGAAATATCATTTGTACATTGTGGTGTGGCTAGCTGGAAGGATGACATTAGGATGTCCAGCACTTACCTAGCACACCCAAATTCAAGGGTAAATGGAGAAACTTGTTCCAAAATCATATACAAAAAGACATGGAACTCTCAACTGCATCACTCAAGATGGGAACATAAAAGAGCAAAGGGTCAAAACTCAAGCTCAATAGAGTAACTGGGGTCAAGCAGTCTGAGTAACCATATTTGGAAAGCAAGGGATAATATATGAACCTAATCTAATTGGTTCCTGAGTTTCAGAAATTGACTCCTGAGAATCTGGCATGTGAGGGCCTAATCTGAATATCTGCAAGGATCCTTCAGGCTCCTGGATTTGGATAGTGAGGGTTTGTATGGCAAGGAGTATGTTTTTAAGTGAGCTCTGGTACATTTCTGCCTGGAGGACTTAGAATGCATGAGATTCACATATTCTGAGGATGTACTGAGCAGTTCTATGCTGACTACTGGGAATGCCAAGTTGAATAAGATACAGCTCCCACTCTTGAAAGGTAAAGAAGGAAGATGCAGGGAACATGGATGAAGCTGGAAACCACCACTCTCAGCAAACTGGCACAAGACCAGAAAACCAAACACCGCATGTTCTCACCCACAAATGGGTGTTGAACAATCAGAACACAGGGAAATAGGGAGGGGAACATCACACACCGGGGCCTGTTGGGAGGTAGGAGGTACAGGGGAGAGATAGCAGGGGGTCGGGGAATTGGGGAGGGATAACATTAGGAGAAATACCTAATGTAGATGATGGGGGGGATGGATGCAACAAACCACCATGGCACGTGTATACCTAGTAACAATCCTGCATGTTCTGCACATGTACCACAGAACTTAAAGTACAATAATTAAAAATAAATTATTTTTTAAAAGAAGGAAGATGGGCTGCTGTGTGTCATAAGCTGTTGGGTCACTGCATGTGCTACTTCTGCATAACATAAACCATCTGAAAACAGGGGAAAATACCTCCATCATCCACCTGTAACATCAAAACATTCCAACATATAGGAAAAATGGCTAATCTCATGTGGCCCAAAGCATGACTCTGTCTAAGGGGGTCTTCAAATTATACCTCTGGATGCAAAGAGAAGTAGAGGCCACCAGACAAAGTAGGATTTCGCTACAGTAAATTAATGAGTTGCAGTATCAGTGTGAGTCACATACAGCTTGGGACTTGCACCAGCATACACACCCAGTACTCATCCCCCTGACATTCCCCAGCCTACACGCAAAGGATAACTCCAATCAGGGTTGTTTGCCTTGGTTCTGTTTTAATCTACCAATATCATGAAGAGGGCCTTGGAACCACAGAATCTACTTTGGGACAAAGGATGATCTTTGAACGGAGTAGGCCAAAGATCCATGAGGCCATTAACAGTCAACAAAACCAGATCATGTCCTAACAGGAGGTGAACTCACGTCTCGGCTCTCCAGAGCGCCATCTTTCAAGGAGGGTCTAGAAGACTGTTGAGACCAAACCGAAGACTCTGAGAAGGTACGATTCCTCAGTGTGGGAGTTTCTGGAATTGGAAGCTGTTCACCTTCCTCGTTGTCCTTCTTTAAAAGGGAGCCAAAATCTAGCCCAGATTTCAGAAACTCAGTGTAAGTCCCCTTCTGTACCATTTTACCCTAAAATAAAAATAAAGAATTTCAGAGAGATACATTTGCAGGTGATAATGTTAACATAATCTAATTCTAATCCAAAAAAGGTAACTGACCTTAAGTTAGGATTATACCTGGGTCCGGAATCCTAGTTGACAAATCTAATACAATTCAACTTGATACACAACTGAGTGCTCTGTGCTCAGCCACACCCCGTGTTAGGTGCTGGGGACTATTTTTAAAATGGGTAATAGTGTGTCGCAAATGGTGATCATTGTCACATAGATGTTGGTGACCATATTGGGAGTCTTGTTACAGAACATGAAAACTGAGATAAGCCTTATGTAATAAGACTTGAAGGAATGAGTAAATTGAGAAGGATATTCCAGGAAAGAAACCGAACACTGATAGGGAGGTAGGGACAGGCATATCTGCACAGGTAGGAAGCACCCCATAAGCCTCCACTGGCCATGGGCCATGTGCCCTGCTGGAACAAGGTGTGTGGAAACCAGCCTTCGACGCAGACCCCATAAGCTGCACCCTCATGGTCTTTACTCTAAAATTGCTCCACAGGCCAGGTACAGTGGCTGACACCTGTAACCCCAGCAGTTTGGGAGGCCAACGTGGGTGGATCACCTGAGGTCAGGAGTTCAAGACCGGCCTGGCCAACATGATGAAACCCCACCTCCACTAAAAATACAAAAAAATTAGCCAGGCACCTACAATCCCAGCTACTCAGGAGACTGAGGCAGGAGAATGGCTTGAACCCAGTAGGCAGAGGTTGCAGTGAGCAGAGAGAGAGCAGCCTGGGCGACAAGAGCAAAACTCCATCTCAAAAATAAATTTAAAAATAAAAATAAATAAATAAACAAATAAAATTGCCCCACAGATTCAGGGAGTTCCTAACTGAAAATTCGACATTCCATGGGACACCTCCCGGTACAGTTTTCTCTCCTTACAAAGCCATAGGAAATAATGTACAAATATCTTCACTATTTGTGTACCCCATGAAATGAGACCCAACTGATTTCCTCAAACGGCAGCAAACAAAATGTTAGGCAAACTCCCAGAATACAAAATGAAAGGAGAGTAGCTCCTGGCTAAGGCAAGTCAGGTGGGGAAGGTGGCCAGGACCCTCCCTGCTACCCCAATCCTCCCACCCCCAACAGGTGGGTCCACCGAGGAAAATCCAATGACACCTTGGACCCTGTGGATCAGTTTGATAATTGGAGAATTCGAAAATGCTTCAGGATTCATTGTGTCTTCTGCATAGGAGGTGAAAGTGACATACATAGCTTGATGAAATGGCCACTTTTCATATAGCATCTGTAAGACACACAAGGAAACTCCCACTGATACCGAGATAGCAATTTTCCTCAGAAGCCAAGTACTGACGAGCAATGCATAGCGGGTTCTGAGGGGCAACCATGCTCTGCCTGCTGTTAGGGCAGGATCTGGGCGGACAGCAAGAATGGACGCACATTTATCCTGAGTGCCCACCAGTGGAAAAACCGTGTGTGTATGTGTGTGTGTAGAGGGCAGGGTCTCACTCTGTTGCTCAGGCTGGAGTGCAATGACCTGATCTTGGCTCACTGCAACCTTCACCTCCTGGGTTCAAATGATTTTTCTGCCTTAGGCTCCTGAGTAGCTGGGATCACAGGCACACGCCACCATGCCCAGCTAATTTTTTTTGTATTTTTGGTACTGACAGGTTTTTACCATCTTGGCCAGGCTGGTCTCGAACCCCTAACCTCAAGTGATTCCCCACCCCCGACCCCCTCCACCTCCAAAATTGCTGGGATTACAGGCATGAGCCAACATGCCTGGTCAACAGTTGTTTTGGAGAAAGGTTATTCTACCACCCACAGATTTTATTCTAATGTACCAGCATTCAGGTTTTGCCACACTAGTCTCAGCTCTCTGCATAAGAAATTAATTGTTTTTAAGTTTGAGGAACCTGGGCTCCCTATCCCTGGGGGAGTGGGGAAGAGCCGGCACACGGAACTGCTTCTGAAGAGGCTGCAGTTCTGCCTTCGACAATCCTCTTAAGGGTGAGAATTCACTTGCTAGAACTTCAGCGGACAGATTCCTCACTGTTCTTGAAGCAGCACAAGGAGGGCTTACACACCCAAGAAGACTTGCAAGAGCTTTGCTATCATCATATGCCTCGTTTGTGGCAATAATGTGAAATTTATCTCCCTCGAAGAATGGTACACACAGATCTTATGAAATATAATTAACACTCATTTTTATTATTCCCATCATTTAATGAAGAAATTGTGGGAGGAGAAACACTAAAACATTGGAAGACACTAAGGGGATTTCAGACCTACAACAAGGGATTTGACCAGGGCCTGGAACAGACAAGGGTTAAGGACCAGGGTACTGAGGCGCAGGCAACGAGCCAGGGAGTGATGCATGAAACCACCGCTAGGCTGAGAAGTTCTCACTAACCTCCATGTCCCTGGCCACGCTAGCTCTTGTGGGTTGAATGGTGACCCCCTAAAAAGACATGTTCAAGTCCTAAACCCTGTTACCTGTGAATGTGGCCTTTTTTGAAACAGAATCTTTGCAGATGCAATCAAGACAAGCTGGAGTAGGGTGGGCCCCAGGTCCAATGACTGATGTCCTTATAGGAAGAAAGCCAGACAGACAAAGCAGCAATGCCATGTGACAACAGAGGCAGAGACTGAAAGGCTGCACTGCCAGCCAAGGATCAACAGTGAGTGCCAGCAAAACCCCAGAAGGTAGAAGAAGCGAGGAAGGATTCTCCCCTGGAGCCTTCAGAGACAGCATGGCCCTGCGGACACCTTGATTTTGGCCTTGCAGCCTCAGAACAGTGAGACAATAAATTTCTGTTGTTTTAAGCCACCAAATATGTGGTGCATTGGTCTGGCAGCCCTAGGAAACTGATACATGAGACCAAGCCCTTACATCTGTCTTGTGAACTATTAAGACTTTAAGTTACTTTTGCTGTAGCTGCTCCAGCAAACAACAAAGGGGATCTTTTTTTTTTTTGAGACAGAGTTTCACTCTTGTTGCGCAGAATGGAGTTCAATAGCGTGATCTCGGCTCACTACAACCTCCACCTCCCAGGTTCAAGTGATTCTCCTGCTTCAGCCTCCCAAGTAGCTGGGATTACAGGCAACTGCCACCATGCCCAGCTAATTTTGTATTTTTAGTAGAGATGGGGTTTCACCATGTTGGACAGGCTGGTCTCGAACTCCTGACCACAGGTGATCCACCTGCCTCAGCCTCCCAAAGTGCTGGAATTACAGGCATGAGCTACCACACTCAGCCGTTTCTGCTATTAATAGAAGAGGATCTTAGGCAAACTATGCATGAAAATCAAGCAAACAGGTCTTAGTATCTGTAATTTCCAAATAATATAATTTGAATTAAGTCATGGAAGAAGTAAACAAAAAGTTCTAAGTTAAAATAACACCACTATCTTTAACAATGTAGTAACCGTGAGGTGGCAGTTTTATATACTTTACGGTAATAAGGTTTAGCACGTAATAGTGACATTTTCTACAAGTCTTTTGAGTTAATACTCAAAAACATGAATCCCAGCTCTGAGAAGAAAGAGACATGAAATGGAGGAAGAAGAAGGGGATTCAACACACTTGAGTACTTGCAAGTTTGGGAGACCTCTAGAAACTACTTACATCTTTCAATATCAGAATCTGACTTGCAGCTTTGAGGTACTGCAACTGATGAGTCACTAAAATTGTGATCTTCTCATGCAATGTTTGACAAATACACCTATAAATGTAAAAGGCACAGGGTGAAAAAAACACATGAATAGGGGTGCTCCACATTGAAAAACATTCATTTTGAAACCACAGTCAGACAAAGACAACACAGTAGTCAAAGATCTAGAGATTAAATACAAACTAAACACAAATATAAACCAATACAACCTGCTAGGTCCTCATGAGCCTTGCTGTGAAGAAATCCTAAAAAGTTGTTTGGGAAGGAGGCAATGAGTGTAATTTTTTTTTTTCTAAAACTTAGTTTAACAGTTACATACTCCATGATGAAAAACGATTGAACACGGAGATTCAAAAACCTGACTTAACTAAAACACTAATTATTTTATTGCTGTGTAGACTTGCATGGGACAAAGAAAGATCGAGGTCCTGTAACAATGTGGCATTTTTCTTTCTTTTTTTTTTTGAGACAGAGTCTGGCTGTGTCACCCAGGCTGGAGTGCAGTAGCACGATCTCGGCTCGCTGCAACCTCCGCCTCCCGGGTTCAAGCAATTCTCCTGCCTCAGCCTCCCAAGTAGCTGGGACTACAGGCGCACACCACCATGTCCAGCTAATTTCCTGTATTTTAGTAGATACGGGGTTTCACCATGTTGCCCAGGCTGGTTGCAAACTCCTGAGCTCAAGTAATCCCCACGCTTCGGCCTCCCAAAGTGCTGGGATTACAGGCGTGAGCCACCGCGCCTGGCCAATGATGTGGCATTTTTCTTAGTTTCTTAAGTGATAATTTACAATGTACATATTAACATCCCCCACCCAAAGGCTTAGATTCTTGGTAACCTTTGCCAGAGTGCATTTTCCAGACTCTTCTTCCCAAATAATACTAGATAGGAAAACAAATGCTAGTGATGCGCGACTCTCCTCAGTATTCTTGGCCTCATCCAGGACGCAAAACTTCTCTCTTAGTCCTTAACAGTCTGAATAAGAAAGTGAAAGAACAGAATCCAAACAGTCCAAACCATGTGGCTCAAAAGATAAGACCCACCTCAGTATTCAGCCGTCAAGTTTTCTGGGGTTTGCTGGTTTGTTTTCTATAGTACCCCCTCAAAGCTCTCCTACATTGTAAACGTAGACCCCTCGGAGCTCAGTCCAGCCTCCATCCCACGAGGGTCTGCAGCATCTCCAAGTAACCGAGTAGCCACGTATGGAGCCTGAGGACCACAGGCAGGGCTCCTACCATCCCTGCTTTCTTCCCAAGTCCTTGCATAGAGCAATCGTCAGGAACACGGCAATGGCACAACCTGCTAAGGTGGGTCAGAGCCAGAGTTCTGGAGAAACAGAGCCTGGAGTTCAAATCTCTGCTCTACCTCTTACTGGCCTGACAATGTTGGTGAGTTACCTAACCTCGTTGAACTCATAAACACATTCTAAGAAAAAAAAGCACGGGCTAGGCACAGTGGCTTACGCCTGCAAACCCTGAACTTTAGGAGGCCAAGGAAGGTGGATAGCTTTAGTTTAGGAGTTCAAGACTAGCCTGAGCAATATGGTGAAAGCCCATCGCTACAAAAAAAACTACAAAACAAAAAAAAATTACCCAGGTGTGGTGGTGCACACCTGTAGTCCCAGCAACAAGGGAGGCTAAGGTGGGAGGATCACTTGAGCCCAGGAAGTTGAAGCGCAATGACCCGTGATCAGGCCACTGTACTCTAGCCTGGTTGACAGAGTGACACCCTGTCTCAAAAATAAAAAAAGGGAATAAATAAAAGCATTAAACTGTAACAATGGCCCAGAACATAACTCATGCTTAATAAGTGTTAGTCCAGTTCTCCAATCTTCCCTTTAACCCACATGCAGTCATTTGCTTCTAGAAATTCAGGACTGAGAAGTCAGAAGCGGGTATTTTACAGACAGAGTCTGTGATGAGAACCACAACTCCAGACTGCAGATATGGAAACTAACACTTCATCCTTAACATCCAAAAGGATTAATTTTTCCCCTTTCATGTATCTTAGGTTTGGCTTATTTCAAACCTAAGTTTCTCAACCTCATATACCCCTCTTCAGGTTTAGTACCTAAAGATTTTAATGAAACTGTTTCCCTTTATTTCAAAATTGCCTGCCATTAATCCCTTTATATAGATAGCTAAAGGGAGATGCTACCGATCAAATCTGATGGGGTGCTATATCCAGTTACAGCCACCTCAAAAGTTTCAAAATGTTTTCGTCTTCACATCTTCCATTGTAGATGAGATAATGTAAATGATTACACTAACACTGTAATGGACGGCTTGAAATTTTTTCTAAATTATTCTTCTTATGCAAATCTCAAAACATACTTTCCAAATTTTTAAGAGTAAAAATCTTCCAGTCATGCCATAAAACAAACAAATAATAAGTGATTGATTTAGCAACAAGCTATTTAACTCTTATCCCATATAAAGACTACATTAAGAGGCCAGGCACAGGGGCTGACACCTATAATTCCAGCATTTTGGGAGGCTGAGGCAGATGGATCGCTTGAGGCCAGGAGTTTAAGACCAGCCTGGTCAACATGGTGAAACACTGTTTCTAGTAAAAATACAAAAATTAGCTCGGTGTGGTGGCACACACCTGTAATTCCAGCTACTCGGGTGGCTAAGGCACAAGAATCACTTGAACCCAGGAGGCCTGCGGTGATGTGAGATCATGCCACTGTACTCCAGCCTGGGCAACAGAGCAAGACTCTGCCTCAAAAAAGAGCTGACACATACAATGTTGGAGGTGACACAGATGAGAAAGATATAGTCGGTTGGGTGCAGTGGCTCACACCTCTAAGCCCAGTACTTTGGGAGTCCAAGGCAGAGGATCTTTTGGGCCCACGAGTCCAAGGCCAGTCTGAGCAACATAGAGAGACCCCCATCTCTGAAAAAACATGAAACTTAGCTGGGTGTGGTAGTGTGCACTTGCAGTCCCAGCTACTCAGAAGGATCACTTGAGCCCAGGAGGTAGAAGTTGCAGTGGGCTGTGATAGTGCCATTGTATTCCAGCCTAGGTAACAGAGCAAAACTCTGTTAAGAAAGGAAGGGAGGGGGGAAGAAAGAAAGAAATGAAGAGAGGGAAGGAGGGGGGGAGGGAGAAAGGAAGGGAGGGAGGGAAGGAACAGATACAGTCACTACCTTCTTTCATTTGGTCAAGACACATTTGCTGAGCACTTATGAAGTACCAAGGACTACTCTAAGGGCAGAGGATATATCTACTGGTCCAGCAAACAGACAACACCCCACATCGTGTAGGGGACACTCACTACACAAATACAGAAAATACACTATTGGGTAGTAATGTAAACCATGAAGAGACAGCCAGGTGAAAGTTGTACTTTAGAGGGAGTGGCCAGGAAAGGCCTCTCTGCAAGGAGGTGATGTATGAGTCATGAGAATATCTGGGGGAGGCATTCCTGGCAGATATAGCAGGTGCAATGGTCCTGGGGCACCAACGCACTGTGCAAAGTCGCCTTTGTGCATTCACAGTCTAGTGCGGGGGCTGGGGAAGGACACATAGGTGGATCAAGAGCAGCACTGAGGGTTGTGGGCAGACCAAGAAAGCGCCATGGCCAATGCAGAGCAGAAGAGTAAGGCAGGCGGTAAGATCTCTATCTTTCATTTTCCTCTTATGCCCAGGTATACTATTCTGGCACGAACAATACCCTTACAGACAGGCAGACCTGAGAAAGTCATGCCTCCTTCCAGGCACCCCACAGAAGTCTGTATGGCTGAAGGACCGGGCTTGCATGGGCAAGGGCTGGAAAGGTGAATGGGGTGGATGGCAAAAGGCCATTTGCCATTCAAGGACTTAGAATGTAGCTTAAAAGTAGGGGAGTCCCAGGAGGAACTGAAACATGGAGGGTGAACTAGTGCTGTGCCTGCATGTTACTGGCCATCCCCGAATTCCTACTGAACCCTAATCACCAATGTAATGGTATTAGGAGATGAGGCCTATTTCATGAGAGTCTGCAAAACATGAATGGTATTAGTAAAAGGGGCCAGCCCAGGGAAGCTGTCCTACCCTTTCCACCACCTGAGGACACAGCGAGAAGACAGCTGTCTATGAACCACAGCGTGAGCCCTCTCCAGACACCAAAACTGCTGGCGCCTTGATCTGGGATCTTGGCCTCCAGAAGTGTAGAAACAATTTTCTGTTGTTTATATGGAGTATCTGGTTTATGCTATTTTGAATCAGCGGCCTGAATGGACTAAGACAAATAGGTAGGCCACAGTTTGGGAGATCTGATTAGGAGACTCAAAGAGGCAGGGGTCTGTGAATTTGAGGCTTTCTAGAATACAACCACATCTACAGGAGGCAGCAAATCAGATTAGCATCCCCTCATCTAAGTGTCCCTCACTTTTTGCATGTGATAAAATCCACTTCATGTTTGCAACATATAGTTGTAAAACACAACTCTTCACAACCCTCGATAGATATTCATGATTGAAGTAAAACTGTTAATGGCAAATGGAAGTGTAATTCATTCACTTTTAATACAAAACACTTCACATTTCTAAGCTTCAACACAACCGCCATCTTTCCTAGCATATTGTTCAATCCAATTTTCTAACTCGTTGAGAACATTCTCCAGTTGCTGCTGAATGATTTCCCAAATTGCATTCGTGCTCCCTGCCCTAAGTTTCCCCAAAGAATGTGATTCTGATTAGCAAACAACAATTTTAACAAGCTTGTTTCTAACAAGTGTATATCCAAAGTCATTAAACCTTAAAGGTGCAAGAGGACTTTATAAATACCTCCTGTGTTCAACGGAAAATTTGGGGGAGCTTGTGCGATACGCACACTGATACTCAGCAATGAAAATACCTTCCTCCTTCCCCGCTGCTGATTCTAAAACAGTGTCCCACCGGGAATTGTTGTTTGAGTGATAAAGAACTGGTAGGGACTCACGTAGGACTCAAGCAAGTCAGAGAGGCCCTTCTCAACCAAATGGAAAATTTATCAAGGCACAATGAGGAGGGAGCAGGACACGAGGCTCCGATCAGAGTGTGGGGGCAACGCTGAGCGCCAGCTGATCCCATGCTCTGTATTCAGAAAGATTCAATGCTGCCATCCACATGTTTTTGGTTGTGGAAAAACAGACATGATATAACATTTACCATTTATACCTTTATTTTTTGAGATGAAGTTTTGCTCTTGTTGCCTAGGCTGGAGTGCTATGGTGCGATCTCAGCTCACTGCAACCTCCACCTCCCGGGTTCAAGCGATTCTCCTGCCTCAGCCTCCCAAGTAGCTGGGATTACAGGCATGAGCCATCGGGCCCAGCTAATTTTGTATTTTAGTAGAGACAGGGTTTCTCCATGTTGGTCAGGCTGGTCTCGAACTCCTGACCTCAGGTGATCCACTGCCTCGGCCCCCCAAAGTGCTGGGATTATAGGCGTGAGCCACCGTGCCCAGCCCATTTATACCATTTTTAAGTGGATAGCTTGGTCGCACTAAGTACATTCACACTGTTGTGCAACCATCACCACCATCCACATCCACTTCTTCATCATCACACACCTGGCACATTTTACATAAGCCCTCCGGAGGGGAAACCTGCAGGAACCCACACAGAGCCCCATGCTCAGTGGATGACTTCATGTCCAAACCCCTGGAATCCAGAGCCCAGAGATGAATTACTCTCACTTAGCCAACTCCGCCTGAATCTCTCTCTACTTTGCTATCCAGGACCTGTTATGGACTGAACTATGTTACCCTCGAAGTTCATATGTTCCAGCCATCACCACAGCACCTTAGAATTTAGACACAGGACCTTTATTTTTTTTGTTGTTTTTTACTTTTGAGATGGAATCTTGCTCTTTTCACCCGGGCTGGAGTGCAATGGCGCGATCTCGTCTCACTTTAATCTCCCTCTCCTGGGTTCAACCAATTTTCCTGCCTTAGCCTCCCGAGTAGTGGGGATTACAGGCGCTCCCCTCCACGCCCGGCTAATGTTTGTATTTTTAGTAGAAATGGGGTTTCACCACATTGGCCAGGCTGGTCTCGAACTCCTAACCTCAGGTGATCTGCCTGCCTCGGCCTCCCAATGTGCTGACATTACAGACATGAGCCACAGTGCCAGGCAGACACAGGACTTTAGAGAGGCAATGACACTAAAGTGAGGCCATGAGGGTGGGCCCTGCTCCACTCTGAGTGGTATCTTTGCAGGAAGAGGAGGTTTGGATGCAGACACACGAGGAGGAAAGGGCAAGAGGGCAGCCATCAGCATGCCAGCAAAGCCCTCGAGAGAAGCCGCACCTGCAGACACCTTGATCTCGCACATGCAGCTTCCAGAACTGTGCGAAACAACCTGCTGCTGTGTAAGCTCCCCGGTCTGTGGCGTTTTGTGAGAGCAGCCCTGGCTGGCCAACACAAGACTCCCAGTAAGCAGGTCCAAACAGCTTTCTCTCACGGTACCTATCCCCTGCCAGAGGAACAGAGGCCTGGCTGCTGTCCTCCTCACAGGCTCACTCCTTCCCGTCTCCACACCTCTGTGTCTACTATTTCTTTATCCTACTCTCAGCCACTACAAACCCTTACCTGCCTGCAGGACACAGGCTACTTCCAGCCAAGCCTGGCCCCCAGTGACCTTTCCAACCTCAGCTGCCCACTGCTTTCATTTAAAATAATTGATTGTCCTAAGCCAGGTGCAAGGGCTCACACGAGTAACCCCAGCACTCCAGGAAGCCAAGGGGGACGGATCCCTTGAGCCCAGGAGTTCGAGACCAGCCTGGGAGGAAACCAGCCTGGACAACATGGCAAAGCCCCCTCTCTTCAAAAAACACAAAATGAGTTGGGCATGGTGATGCGAGTCACAGCTACCTGGGAGGTGGAGGCAGGAGAATCTCTTGAGCCCAGGAGGTCAAGGCTGCAGTGAGCTGAGATTGCACCACTGCACTCCAGCCTGGGTAATAGAGTGAGACCCTATTTCAAAAAAAATAATACAATCAATTGTCCTATAATGAAATCCCCTAAGCCTTGGGGTCCTGTTGAACTTTTCCCACGTACTTAGTCTTGAATCCATGCAGAGACAATTTCTTTATGGGCAAGAATGAGATCTGAACTTGTCTTTCTCTCTCTCAGCCCAGCATGGGTGCTTATCTTTTCCATGGCTGACTGCCCTTCTTTGCAAGCGAAGATGTTTTATGCAGTAACACCTACAGCAGCATCTACCTCAGTGTGCCCAGAAGGGCTACAATGAGTGGGAAAGGCTCATTGGCCTTAACAAGGCACAAAACAGGAAGCTGACTATGGGGCAGATGTGGGTGCTGCTTTAGCAAAACCGGTTCACAATGCTTTCA
This sequence comes from Cacajao melanocephalus, assembly GCA_963573385.1. NCBI lineage: Eukaryota > Metazoa > Chordata > Mammalia > Primates > Pitheciidae > Cacajao > Cacajao melanocephalus. The sequence continues at coordinate 13,739 of CAUYLG010001409.1, forward strand.
AAAAGGCCAGTCTAGACTACATAGGAAGTGTCCGTCGGCACACATGAGGTTACAGAATGCACAGAAAAGATTCCAGAGTAATTCTACCTCCATGGCTCAGTGTCTACGCAAAAGCCAAAGAAAGCAAATCCCAGAAATGCCACGTAAGAGTCAGGAGGGAAGCCAGATTCTAGGCAACTAGTTTCAAAGGCAGGCCAGGCCTACACGTCTGCGGGTCTTAAGTGTTCACTCTGGTAAGAATCCATGAAGCAACATTAGATTCTTAAAACCACAGTATACGATGGAACAAATAATTCTTAAATTCTAGATTTTACTAGTAGGTTATCTTTAAACTGATAGATTAACACGCAAAGAGCAACAAAGCCTTCCCAAGAAAGCCTTATGTTGGTCCAAAGGACCTCACTTCTTTTTTTGTTTGTTTGAGATGGAGTCTCTCTCTGTCACCAGGCTGGAGTGCAGTGGCACGATCTTGGCTCACTGCAACCTCCGCCTCCTGGGTTCAAGCAATCCCCCTGCCTCAGCCTCCAGAGTAGCTGGGACTACAGGTGCATGCCATCACATCCAGCCAGTTTTTTTTTTTGTATTTTAGTAGAGACAGGGTTTCACCATGTTAGCCAGAATGGTCTCGATCTCCTGACCTCGTAATTCACCCGACTCAGCCTCCCAAAGTGCTGGGATTACAGGCGTGAGCCACCACACCCAGCCCCAAGGACTTCACTTCTAACTTGTCCTAGATCAGTGATGGAGGGCAAGAGCTGAAAGACAAGGCCCAGGTTGCCAAGTGCCACCCTTCCACTGAAAAATGGCACACCACCTTTCCTATCTCTGGGGCCTGGTCCATCAGCAGTTTCTTGGTTATCAACTGTAACTACTAGTTGGGGAAAACTTGCAAAATTTCTGTTTCTCAACTCCCTAAAACACTTTATATATATATACTCCACTCACTGCAACACACTGAAATCACCTTGTATATTTTCCTACCTTGATCTTGCATTTCTGCAAAATTTCTCTAAAATGAATCTTCAGGGAAGCAGGGGACAGTGGGGGGACACCAGAGCAGGACACGCTGAAAGCCATAAAGGCTTTCCTGAGCCAACTCGAAATGGCTCTGGGAAAGCAGAAATGACTTAAGACACAAACTCACAGTTCAAACAAGTGCCTGCTAACTTCCGCATCTACTGCGCTGAGAGGATCGTCCAGGAGATAGATGTCAGCATCTTGATACACTGCTCTAGAAAATATAAAGAGATATCAGACTCTCACCTAGGAACACGAACTTTCAACAACTGCATATTAATTCAAGTGCTAACGGAATAATCCAAGAAGGTGCTTCACACAGGACCCAATACACAGTAAGCGGACCCTACATGTTCACCACCACTAGAAGCAGCGCAAAAGACACCTGCATAGTGGCTGCTGAAACACAACTTACCTTGCAAGGTTTACCCGCGCCTTCTGCCCTCCACTCAGCGTGGTTCCCCGATCTCCTATCACGGTCAGATCGCCATCCTCCAACAGCTGTAAATCCTATATGGACAAAGGAAAGAAGTGGGGAAAAGACTTAAACATAATCTCCCTCTGTTATCCTAAACTTTGCATATTAGTGCTTCAGAAATACACATGTATTTGATCAACAGCAATGGATATATTTCATAGTAACTAAATTGTAACTTTGGACCTATCCTATACACTGTCAGGGTGCATTATCTATTATAATGCTGTAGTTTTTCATAGCATTTAGGCACTGAGCCATTTTAACAGAAATTTTCTGAGCACCAACTCCATGTGAATTTAGCAGTGAAGGAGTTTCCACAGTGACTGACCTGACAATAAAAGATTGACACAAATGCAAGAGGTGATAAGTGCTAAGAAGGAAAAGGAAGCTGGCTTAGGGAGACAAAGTGACAGAAGGAAAGTCCACTTTATATAGGGAGGTCAGCAAGGGCTCTGATCGAGGGGGTCTGAGCAGAGACGAGTCAGGGGATGGAGTGGCTGGCACAGACTGCAGGAGAGTGCTCCACATAGAGGAAGACTAGGGCAATGCATGCCCAAGGTCTTCACAGAAGAGCAGCACGGAGGCCAGCAGAACTGTGAGCACAGGATGGTGGCAGGGGAGGGCAGAGACAGAGGCAAGAGGGGCCAAGAGCTCACACCCAGGGAAATAGGAGGAAGGACAAGATCAAGGCAATAATCAAGACAAGAAACAACAGTAGCTGGGACCAGAGCGGGGAGTGGAGAAGTGAACGAAGTGGTCACGTGCTGAACAAATTTTGAAGGTAGCTCCTATACGATCTGCTGATGAGATGGGTGTGGGTTGTAACAGAAAAAGAGGTGGGCTGCATTGGTTTTGGTATAAGACGAGGGAAGAACAGGGTTAGCATTTACTGAGCTGGGGGAAATAAGGGATGCAGATTTAAGAGGTAAAATCAAGAGCTTGATTATGGCCAAATTGAAATGCTGACCGGCAATCGTGACTTGCTGCTGGATAAGCGAGTCCGGAGGTCTGTGCTAGAGACCCAACTGTGAGGGCTGGCAGCATACAGCCATGGGACTTTTTAAGGAACAACTGTGTCTTCATGAGCCATTTTGCTGACTTTTGCCTTGGCTTTCCATTCTCAGAGAAGAATGTCTTCACAGTGATGCTTAAGGCACCACAATAGGCTGACAGACAAAACTATGCAAAAAATAAGAACAGAAAGAGCAGCCTGGCCAGGAAAAGCCAAAGGGAAGGGAGCAGGGTGCCCATGAAACACTGCACAGATTGGCTGCAATGAGTAGACTCCTGTTCCATGCAAGCCCCCCTGCCAAAAATAAAAAGCTAGGAAGGATAACAAATTTTACTTGCGAATCTAGCCTAAGTTATATTTAAAAATTACTTAAGAAGTAAGTTGCCAAAGCATAGTATTTAAAAAGAAAATGACAAGAACATCCCTGAAAATAACAGGATAATGATCAGGTTTAAGTGACATGATATTACATTAGAAATCTTCACTTGGATGACCTATAATTATCACTAGACACATCTTGGCATAGACAAACAAAGTGTGGAGAAGATTGCTGGGTGTTGATTGAACTTAATAAGCATCAACCTAGGACAGTACAAGATGGTCTTCTTACAGATCAAGGTACCCTTTCTTTGTCTCTACTCTGACAAAGCCAGGGAGACAAAGCAAATGGCACATTGCAATCTCCATGACAAGCAAGTCCATTGACCTCCCTAACTTATCATTTTCTTTCTTTTACAAAATGTCCTGGAGAAACAAGAATTAATAAACTCATAGAATGCCAGAAGAATCTAAACTAAGTGTATAAACTCTCTAAGTGAAAAAAGGATCTGAGTTCATTCTCATTTGCTATTGATGACCGTGATATATTTTCTGATCAAACCAACAGCAGAACCCCATTCGTAGTACGAATCCCACTAAATAAAGTACAACACAAAATGGAAAAAAGACAGTATTGGCATTGGAACTCACTCCCCGGCAGCCCACAAAGACACACAGGAGTCCCCTAATACTCCAATCTGAACCAGACTGTGTCAAATGACACGTAGTAAGTGCCCTGTTATGAAAATTCATTATTTCACATTGTCTCTTTGCTGAGCTCAGAAGTTAACACTATCTCTTCCTTTCAGTTTTCATAAAAAGACAGTGCAGCAGGCACAGTGGCTCACGCCTACAATCCCAGCACTTTGGGAGGCCGAAGCGGATGGATCACCTGAGGTCAAGAGTACGAGACCAGCCTGGCCAACAGGGTGAAACCCCATCTCCCATCTCTACTAAAAAACACAAAATTCGCCAGATGTGGTGGCGTATGCCTGTAATCCCAGCTACTTGAGAGGCTGAGGCAGAAGAATCGCTTGAACCCGGGAGGCAAAGGTTGCAGTAAGCCAAGGTCGCACCATTGCACTCCAGCCTGAGCAACAAGAGCGAAACTCCAACTCAAAAAAAAAAAAAAAAAAAAAAAGACAATGCACCAGTTAACACTATCTCTTCCTTTCGATTTTCATAAAAAGACAATACACCATTTTAAGATTGGGGCCCAGCCTTCCACACAAACACACACATGCTGTTTACTTGGCCTCATTTCATTGCTGATGGTCCTTACAGAATGTGTTAAGTTTCTGTGCCTTGATTTTACATTGTTTTGTTTTCGTTGTCAAAATAGCATCAAGTTGTAGCACCACAATCTTAGCCATTTTCTAGAAAAGGCACTTAAAATACCTGTCTCATTAAGTGCAGTTAGGGAAGAGGAAATGAGCTCTCTCCGTGTCTGCAGTAGCACTTTGAGTACTATAATGACCTTGAGTGTTGACTGAGCAAACTACTCACAGACGAACGAGCCTTAGATAGGGAAAATATTTCAAAGGATCTGAAGTGCAAACTGAGTCAGGCTGATTTCCTAACCATGATTTTCTGGTTTGGTTAAAGGGAAAAGAGTTGAGCGGAAAGCAGACGGCTCCCAGTGGGAGGAAGGTATCTTATGCACATTAGGTACCTCTCAGTGAAATTAACCAATTATTTAATCTACCAGCACCTGTACTGAAAGGCAAACACAGAAACTAGAGAAAAACCATGACATGGCTACACGGGTTTGACACCATCTAATCAAAATCCTAGCATGTGCACATCAACCATGGTGACACTGAAGGCAGAAGGACCACTGAGGACACTGTGGGGACGGTCACAGGGGCCAGGCCAGAGGCCCCAGCGCAAGAAGCAGGTTCCAGAGTCGGAGAGCAGAGCAGCTTCGGGCCACATTTTCCTTCCTATCACAGCTTATTCATATCCTGTTCTTTCCAGGCCCAGCTCAAACCCTTCTATGAAACCAACCTGCATTCCCCCAGTCAGAAAACATCGCTCTCTCTCTACTAGGTTCCTAAGGCTTTGTTTATATTTCTTAGGAAGGACCTGCTGTATTCTGCTTCATCATGTGTATGTGTACTCAGCTTCTTGCTCCATGAGTCGGCTCCTAGACATAAGAGCTAGGCAGCAGCCACTGTCGCTGATGCCTCGTGCTATCTCCAATGTTCATGACAACCGCCAGTAAGTACTGACCACACTGCACAGGTGAGGAGACTGAGGTGAAGTGAGAGCAGCTGACTGGTCTGAGGACTCTCAGCTAATAAAGGAAGGCTGGAGTCTGAACCAAGCTCATCTCAGTTCACAGCCTGTTGCCCTTTCATATCAGGCTTCCCCAAGCGCTTGCGAAAAGATACTTAAGCAATACTGAAACAACTCAGAATTTGAAGCCTCTCTATCCATATGCAGCACTATCGGTACATTTAGTCACCCTAGCTAGATTCACCTCATTGTACCTTTTGTACTCACTCAGCTTAAAAGAAGAAAGGCTGGGCATGGTGGCTTACACCTGTAATCCCAGCACTTTGGGAGGCCAAGGCGGGCAGATCACCCAAGGCCAGGAGTTTGAGTTTGAGACCAGCCTGGCCAACATGGTGAAACCCCATCTCTACCAAAAACACAAAAATTAGCCGGGCGTGGTGGCACACGCCTATAGTCCCAACTACTCTGGAGGCTGTGGCAGAAGAATCACTTGAACCTGAGAGGCGAGGTTGCAGTGAGCTGAGATCACGCCACTGCATTCCAGCCTGGGAGACAGAGTGAGACAACGTCCCACAAAAAAAAAAAAAAAAAAAAAAAAAAAAAATGGAGACAGTCTTTTAATGTTGCCTAGGCTGGTCTCATACTCCTGGCCTCAAGCAATCCTCCCACCTCAGCCACCCAAAGTACTGGGATTACAGGCGTGAGCCACCACACCCGGCCCTCAGCATTTATTTCCTATTATGTCACAAAGGAGTGAAATGATTCTCCCAACTGAGATATTTTTAAAAAAAAAAGTATGACAACAGTTATTCTATGATTGTCAAGGCAATCTGAAAAGAAAATGTCCAAATTGGCAGGAATGTGGTAAATATGAGAAGAAACTCTAAGACTAAGATAGTGGGTGCCCCAAAGAGGTTTGCATATTCAAGCGAGCTATACAGAAAAACATTAAACTCAAATTTATCAATTCAATGCCTTTGGATACGTATTGCTTAAAAGTGCCCAAGGATTAAAAGAAAGTATGCAAAAGGTGACATAATATTAATACATTGTATCTGTTAGGGTAATAATATTGTTATTGTTGACTTATTTTCTGTGCTATGTATAGAACCCCTACATGAATATCAATTCAAACAATGGAAGTTGTATACACAGATACATTCTTTCAAACTATGTCACATTTCATGTGATTTTACCCAAAATTGGTGGCTCTTATAATTAAGAAGAAGGCGTGTTGTGTTCCTAGTAATCAGATGCTTTAAGTTCATGATCAAATTTTATCCTCACAATAGCCTTAAGAGGTGAATAGTATTATTATCTCTATTTTACAGATGAAGAAATTGAGGCTTTCTAAGGTTTAATTAGCTAAAATTGCACACCTACTAAAGATGAACTGAGTCTGAATTCCAGAGCCATCTGACCCCAGGGCCTTGGATTTTAACCACTACACACTGAAATATCTGACATTATTACGTTGTTTCCTGAGGCATGGCCTGTAACTTGCTATGATATCACTTTGAATAAGTAATTAGCCTAAAGCAATACTGCTAAATGTGAATTACTACTTCATATCTTATCTTAAAGATGTTTTTAGCTCAATGAACTTATAAATTTATTCCAGCTGTATCTAGTACCATACATCTAGTTGTTATCAATATTATCTGAGAAATCTTGTTAGTTCCTATCTTTTCCTCTAGGATTTTTTTTTTTTTTTTTTTTGCAGGAGAGGGTAGCAGGGAGGGGAATGAGGAACTGTATAAAGCAAAATCTTTTATCTTATTAACTGATTTAGAGAAAAGGGCAATAGCTACCATTCACCAAAAACCTGGCATGTTTGCATTTTACAGACATTGCCTGCAGTCCACAATCCTGCTGTATCTCCCCCATTTAATAAGAAATGAAACAGAGGCAAGCACCTGGAGATACCCAGGACTGTTTCTGTCCAGCAGTTTTTGATTACACATGCAATCTCTGTACCTACAAGCCAAAATAATTCCAGGAAGCTGCTATGGCCATCTCATACCCACTATTGACATATGGATTTGAAAGGGAGGCAGCAAAGGATCTTGTAACTTATTATGAGGATCCCTGGTTTCTTGCCGGTCCCCTGCTAAACAATCATAAATGGAAACCATCTCAGCCCATGTCCTTATTTTGCAGCAGAGATATCAAGGGCCCAAGGCAGGTAATGTGACATATCCAAAGTGATACTGAGCTGGTCAGGCATGGTGGCTCACACCTATAATGCCAGCACTTTGGAAAGTGAAGGCGGGTGGATCACTTGAGATCAGGGGTTCAAGACCAGCTGGCCAACATAACAAAACCCATCTCTACTAAAAACAAAAAAGTTAGCCAGGCATGGTGGTGCACACCTGTGATCCCAGTTACGCAGGAGGCTGAGACAGGAGAATCACTGGAGGCTGGTAGGCAGAGGTTGCAATAAGCTTAGATCACACCACTAGACTCTGGTCTGGGTGACAGAGCAAGACTCCATCTCAAAAACAAAACAAACACACAAAAAAGTGATAGCCAGCAAATGACAAAGCTGGCTCAGCCTCCTGCTCTTCTGGACTTCTCCACCGGTGGCCCACCGTCCTGCCAAGGTTGGGACCATGCACAGAGGGACAGCAGTTTATGCTTACACACATCCAGGAAGGAACCAAGGAGTCACCATGCAGCCCAGCCCTGAGGAGACCCCATCGCCACTGGAGTCTGCCTGCCACACAGAAACCTGCAGGTGGCCGAAGCCTGGGAAACTATCCGAGTTACTGGGCCAGTCTTCGAAGGTGGCTATGGAAGAGGCTGAACGGCAGCCACTGTCCCTAACCCCCGCTTCCTCCGAGAGCTTTTCTGATGTGAGGAGGAGCAAGGCAGGGCTGGGCGACCTGGGATCTGAAGTCTCATGTGGGTATCAGAAGATGAACAGGTAAAATGAAAAGGCTTGAAAACCATTTTGTCCCATATTCTACCTTTTTATCAATCACCCAATTTTTGAAATAGTTCTACCTTATGAACACCCTCAACTGAGAGGTAGCCAGCCTGGCAGAGGGGAAAATGGAATCTGGAGCTAGGCGGGTACGGGTTTGAACCTGAACTGCAAGTGCTTAGGTGATTCATTTCATCTCTCCAGCCCTCCATTTTACCAACCCTAAGCAACATTCAACTCCTAAAACCATAGTCGGCTATGGAACAAATCATTCTTAAATTCTAGAGTTTACTAGGAGGTTATTTTTAAACTGACAGATTAATATGCAAAGAGCAACAAAGCCTTCCCAAGAAAGCCATATATTAGTCCCAAGGACCTCACTTCTAACTTGTCATAGACCAGTGATGGAGGGCAAAAGCCGAAAGACAAGGCCCAGGTTGCCAAGTGCCACCCTTCCACTGAAAAATGGCATACCATCTTTCCTATCTCCGGGGCCTGGTCCAGCAGCAGTTTCTTGGTTATTAACTGTAACTACTAGTCAGGGAAAACTTGCAAAATTTGCCATCTGTTTCTCGACTCCCTAAAACACGATACACTCCACTCACTGCAACACACTGAAATCACCTTGCATATTCTCCTACCTTGACCTTGTATTTCTGCAAAATTTCTCTAAAATGGACCTTTGGGGAAGCAGGGAACAGTGGGGGGACACCAGAGCAGGACAAGCTGAAGTACAGTCATTACTTTAGGGAAATGTTAGCAATTCTCTACCAACTTTGAATAAAATGAAAATTTCCTTTAAAAAATGAGGACAGCAATATCAAAAAATTAAATGAAGACAGCAATAGCAAAGGCACTGGGAAATCATGGCAACAGATTAAAACTTCATATACCTTTGTGTGCGAATATGTGTGTGTGAGAGAGAGAAAAAAATTCACACCTGGTGGAATCTGAGTAACAAGGAGCTTGCCTTAGCCCATCTTTTCCTATATAGTATGTACTAATCAACAAAAATCAATAAAAATTAGCTAATCAATAAAAATTAGCTCATTAGTGCTAACTTAATGTCACTTCTGAAAATGCATCATCTCTCATTAATAGCCCAGAAGGAAGAAACAGCCCATTAAAAACAAGCAATGATGTTGCTGTCCAAATCGCCAGCAACTACTGCTCACCTGATTGATAGAATCTATGGTATTCAAGCCACTGTTGAAGCAAAATTACTCATTCCTTGCAAACCTGGCTGGAAGCCTTCTGCAACACAACTGTGACAGTCTGTGGCGGCCTTTTCCAGACAGTATAAAAGAACAGTAGGATGTCCAGGCCACACTGCACAGAGCCCGGGGAGAGCCCTTTAGTGCCATTATTCACTGATTTTTATGGCCCAAAGACTAGGTAACATAGTATTTATCGGTATTTACCATTTTTTCTATTTTCTAACTTACAGTCTTCTATTAAGTATGCTCAGTTTTCATCAACTACCCATCAATTTTATGAAAATCTCAGTGGACAATCAAACATTTCAACTTTTATGAAAACGATCACTCTCTTGGTGAAATGATACACAATGAAAAAAAATTTTTAAGTTTGTTTCCTTTAAATAATAAATTGTACTGAAAAATTTATCAACGTAGCCAAAAAACACCCATACCCTAGAAACTACTGCAACAAATTTTCTTTTTTAAAGGGAACGGAGAAGGAAATCTATGGTCTGAGAGGGACCCAGGCAGGAAACACCAGCCAAGCGCGCAGTGCAGACGTCTTCTGGAGTCTGATGCAAACCAATAGGTAATGAGATGCTAAAGCACCGTAATCTCTGCCTAGCCAGTTGATGATAGCAAGGAATTTTGGTCATTTATTTCCTGGGTAAGATGCAACTTTTTTTTCAAAAGTTTTCTTACCTTCTAGGGATAAGTAATAAGGTATGCAAATGAAGCACAATTGAGGTCGAGGATGTGCATCAGAAGAATCTGGGGTGGGAGTAGGGCTAGCAGAGGGCAGGGGTGGAGACTGACTTGAATTGGCTACAGGGTGATTGCACTTGAACTTGAGCAATGGGTACATGCAGGTTCAAGACACCTTTCTCTCTACTTTTGCAAATATTTGTAATTGTCTATTTTGAAAAAAAAAAATGTTAAAAGTAAATGAAACTTCACAAAACCAACCAAACCCCCCCAAACTAACCCTGTAAATATCATTTTCACATCAGACTTAAAACAACAGAGGGTATGTTTATTTACTGGGAGAACTTCCTTAAAGTGTTAAATAACATTCAAGGGCTGGGCGCAGTGGCTCACACCTGTATTCCCAGGACTGCGGGAGGCCAAGGCAGGAGGGTCACCTGAGGTCGGGAGTTCAAGACCAGCCTGACCAACATGGAGAAACCCCATCTCTACTAAAAATACAAAATTAGCTGGTTTCACAATTGAAGTTTGCTCTCCAGAGACATGATTGCTGGGTGTTTAAAAATAAAAGTCCTCCCTAGTGCACAGGATATATTATTTATTTTTATTCATTCATTCATTTATTCATGTATATATGGGTGGATGTATATTTAGTTTTTGAGACAGGGTCTCGCTCTGTCGCCCAGGATGAGCACACTTGAACTTGAGCAATGGGTACATGCAGGTTGGGTATGCCTGTAATTCCAGCTACTTGGGAGGCTGAGGCAGGAGAATCACTTGAACCTGGAAGGCAGAGGTTTCGGTAAGCCGAGAGCACGCCATTGCACTCCAGCTCTGGGCAACAAGAGCAAAATGCCATCTCAAAACAAACAAAAAAAAAATCAAAGGTCTTTCAAAATTTTTTTTAAAAAGTTAATAAAGCTCGTTGTTGAAATGAACACTAATATTACTGGACATTTGAGTACATGAAATCCAAAAGTCGTCACTCACCTTTTTCAGAGCACAAGCCTTTATGACTTTTTCATATCGTTCCTTTTCATATTTCTTCCCAAATAAAATATTACTCCTCACGGTTCCCGAGAACACCCAGGGCTGCTGAGAAACATAGGCAATTCTTCCACGCACATTCACCAGCCCGTGACTTGGAGCCAATTCCCCGAGCACAGCACTTAACAGTGATGACTGAAACAGATTGCAAAAAAACACATGTTCAGTCAACACTTGAGACAATAGGCCACTGCAGTGCAGCCTTGCCCAGCGCTGGGAGCTTGAAAAGCATCATTTAATTCATTTAAAATAGGATCTAGTATGGCACAGGAAGTTGTAATTAAAATTGGAAATAACATTTTGGTCAATGTAAACTAGTAGTTTGTAAGGAATACTAACAAAGTGGAGTGTAACAATCTACCCTGCCCTAATGACTTTCCCTAAATGAGTTTCATTCCCCTAAATGAAATGCTACATGGAACAAGATCAGCTAATAATGTTGACAGTAACGGAGTAGCCAAGCATGATATACCATTCCTATAGCCAATACTGAAGGCATTGTTCCTGCATGCAGGTATCCTTTTGGACAAAAACCTTGTTCTAGAAAAGCTATATGTAAATAACATAGCGTGGCCAGATGTAGTGGCTCACGCCTATAATCACAGCACTTTGGGAGGCCAAGGTGGGTGAATCACTTGAGGCCAGGAGTTCGAGACCAGCCTGGCCAACATGGTAAAATCCCCATCTCTACTAAATCAGCCGGGCGTGGTGGCACGCCTGTAATCCCAGTAACTTGGGAGACTGAGGCATGAGAATCACTTAAACCCGGGGAACTGGAGGTTGCAGTGAGCCTAGATTGCACCAGTGCACTCCATCCTGGGCGACAGAGCGAGACCCTGTCTCAAAAACTAAATATACATCCATCCATATATACATGAATAAATGAATGAATGAATAAAAATAAGTAATATATCCTGTGCACTAGGAAGGACTTTTATTTTTAAATACCCAGCAATCATGTCTCTGGAGAGCAAACTTCAATTGTGAAACCACCCTATTGGTTATACACCCTACATCTAGATTTACTGTGTTGTTAGAATGCATGAGACTGAGTATGCACGTTTCCTTCACATCTTTTACAACACAGACGTGACGTGTCTGTGCACCCCAGTATCAGAGAGCTTACAGCACTGAACCAAAATCATCTGTTTGTATACGTCTCATCCAAGATACCAGAAGCTTCTGGAGGGCAGTGGCGTCTGGGTCTTGCTTACAGTTGTATATTTTCTCCTAACACAGGGTTACACATCTGGCTGCAGGTTTGTTAAATGTGTGTTCATGTGACTTGGAGAAGTCATAGCAAAACATGTTGAAAGCTTTGCAGGCAAGCCTTCACACCCTCCAGATGTCTTGTAGTACCTAGGGTCCACTCTGACAAAAGAAGTTCCCACTTTCTTAGTCTCAATCCATCCTGCATAGTGGTCATATAAACAATTTCCTTCATGGAGATGTCCAACTTCTGGGAGTTCCTAATTATGCAACTTGAAGAACCAAGGGAAACATGATATGCATTGCCCACGTTTACTTGGTCATGTGACCTTCTTGCAAAACTAACGTTCCATGCACTGAGAAATGCCGTGCCAAGCATACCCAATTCAAACTTGTGTTGCACATAGCTTTGAGCTCAAACCCAAGAAGTTAATATGAGAAGTGGGGTTGCAAGAAGCTGCCAAAAGCCATTATAACTCACCTTCCCTGCTCCCACGGGGCCAATCACAGCTAACAATTCACCAGGTCTGACAGTAAAGGAAAGGCCTTGTAGAGTTGGGGTCTCTGATGCCTACAAATTAAAGTTTATAAAACGTGCCCATTTCAATAAAGTCACACAAATCACTTCAAAAAGAGAAGAAAACAATACAATGGTCATCGATACATGAACATAACCCAAATCTTTCTCCTTCCTATTTTAAGATATTGTATCCTAGGGTCCTTTTCATACAATCACATTTTTTTTGTGGAGTTTAAAACAGCTTGGAATCTTCAATACTTAAGGCCCATTCCCTTTTACCAGATTTTCATGTGAACACAGCTCCAGACATCCACAAAATTCAGATACTAAAAATGACAAGGCAACCTTCTTGAAATGAAAACTCATGCTAACTTACTACAATATTCTTTGTTTTTTTTTTTTCACTTTAAGTTCTAGGATACATGTGCAGAACGTGCAGGTTTGTTACATAAGTATACACGTGCCATGGTGGTTTTCTGCACCTGTCAACCCATCATCTAGATTTTAAGCCCTACATGCATTAGGTATTGGTCCTAATGCTCTCCCTCCCCTTGCCCCCCACCCACCAACAGGCCCCGGTGTGTGATATTCCTCTCCCTGTGTCCATGTGTTTTCATTTAAAACAATATTCTTAATATAATATTCAGTGTGGGAGCTTTTCAATCATATGTAAGTTTTCATTATGTCCCTTGATTTTAATATTCTATTTCATTAACCTCCACAAGGTGGCAGCATGAGTACATGGCATGCCCAATCCTTGGCTAATGGATGACGAAATCTCCACTAATCTTTCCATTTTCACTTGATAAAGCATGAACCTCAGTGATGCCCAGCGAGCAAGAAGGCACTTTATATTATAAAGTCATTCTTGGCAAATGAACTTCTACAAATGGTGGTCAACCCTGTAACCAGAGATCTCATTTAACAATAACCAAAAAATGAAGAATAATGAAATTAAGTCTATGTTCATGGGTCAAAGTGAAAGTCTCAGCGTTATACCTGCAGCTTGCGTTACCTATCCCAGTTAAATAGGGAACAGCACAGTATTCTACTATAAACACCGAGGTACCCACCACAGCGTACAATCCAACGCAAGGAGAGGAAGGAATGAAGTACTCATTACAGTATCAGAAATAATGTTCCTAAACAATCTATAAATTCTATGATAAAAAGATTCAGGAGTATATGCATGTTTTTACATATACTAAATGTTAAGAAAATTATCAATCACTGCTAACGTTAAAAAAAAACAAAAGTTGTTTTAGGCATGGCACAGATTGGTTCATGCCTGTAATTCCAACATTTTGGGAGGCGGAGGTGGGAGGATCACTTGAGCCTAGAAGTTCAAGACCAGCCAGGGCAATATAGCGAGAACCCATCACTTCAGGGGAAAAAAAAAAATCAGCCAGGCATGGTGGGTGTGTGCTGTAGTCCTAGCTACTCAGGAGGATGAGGTGGGAGGATTCTTTTGAGCTTAGGAGGTTGAGGTTGCAGCGAGCCAAGATTGCACCACTCCACTCTAGCCTGCATGACACACTGAGACCTTGTCTCAAAAAAAAAAAAAAAAAGTTATTTTACAGTTTATTCTTTAGGAGACCAAACCAAATTCACTACTTTTATACAGAGCTTCTAATTCTTTTCAATTGAGAGGATTACATGTGTATCAGGGAGCAGGGATAGTTTACCAGTGCATGATAAACCAAAATGAGGAGGTGCCTCTTCTCATACAAGGACAATCAGTACTTTGAATTATCTATCTTTTAAAAAGCAAGTCAGTTGGTACAAATAAAGAGAGGAGTGGCTTTAAATTCAGAGTATAGAACCTCAACTGTAAAAACTGCCAGCAATAAGAACTTTTATCCAAACCCAGACATCAACACTATCAGACAAAACTTGACACTGCTAAGTAAAGTAAAAACAGCTACAGTTTGGGAGGAAACCCAAAGTGGTTTAACTCTCATATTGATCTTCTTCATCTGAATTTCCCATGGATGGATTGGAGAGACTTGACCATGCATGTCTGGTGGGTGGGCATTTAGCAAATTTATCTGAGTCCCACATCCTTTCAGAAGGGGCTATTCTTCCACACAACATGCTTTGGTAAATGCTCATCCACATCATAGAAAAATGATCAAGAGTGAATCAAAGGCAATGCAGCCTCCTCAGCTGAGAAAAGGGTTCTTTGAAAACTAATCCAGCATCCCTGAAGGGTGACACACCCTGGCTGGGATGATGGAAGAGGGAAGCACACATGAAGCCAACCAACCCAAAACCTAAGGACACTGAGCTATCCCAGCCCACAGACAGGTACTCATCAACCCCCCTCCATGTCTCAAGCGGGCATGTGTGATTAGTAAAATGCCCAAAAGACAGAAAACACAGCAGGAGAATAACAGATCAAGACAAGCTTCAAAATGAAACATTTATCTGGAAACGACTTAACGGTCACATACCCGAATAATCCCAAATATTTCTATAAATGGTCAAAGGCCAAAATGTGTGTGCATGTAAACTGACCCCTTATAAATGTGTCCCACACCACATTATATGATAGTCGCAGACCAAAACAATCACGATCACTTTTTAGCACAGAGAAACTAGCCCCGGATTTCATAGGAATTATTTAAAAGCCATCCACAAGAGGCTGGATTTTCATATGTGAGAATCTTTTTCTGTTTTAGTTTCTTTACTCCTTCCTACAGGCCTACAACAATTTCTTTTTTAAAAAAGTAATACATTATTACCTAAGCACTTGGAAAAATAATGTTAAAATGTGACATAGTTACATGATTTTGTAAGTGCAAACTTGTCACAAATTCACAAAGTCTTGCTTGACTTAGCCTTACTATACCTGGTGCTCTTCCTCTAAAATGTAAAAGGTCTACTCTATATTCCTGATTAAGCAACACTTGTCTTTTAAGACAACTGAAACCTACTTGTTTATTTCTGTGATTACAAAGGACACAAAAAACACAGCTGGTCAACCTGTCCTTTTCCGCTCCTTTGCTGTATGTCACTTTCCTAACAAATATTTCTGATTTTACTTCTTTTTACTCAGTTTTGACTGCAAAAGAGTGAGCTTCCCATCACGTCCCTGGTTCTCCGTAGAGCAGGTTTCCCACCGGGATGCCCGGGACCCAGCACTGCTGCGCTGCAGCCAGAAGGGGGCAGCACTCGACAGCTTGGGAGGCTAGGCCCCTTCCGGACACTGAGGCAGGCGGACTGAGCCCCCACTCCGGACCAGACCCTACGCTGAGCTCTAGGGGCAGAGCCGTGAAGAAAGCAGAAGCAAATCCCTGCCCCAGGAGAGTCACAGGCTCCCACAGGGCCACAGACTTTACAGCTTAGAGACTCAGCCCAAGCCCATTTGTTTTATAAATGAGACCTAGGCTGGTGGGAAGACCTTCCCTCCAATATCTGCCGGTCTGTCCAGCAGAGCTGCAGCTGGGGTCTCTGTCTTTCTCCTAAATCCCAGCCCAGCACACCCTCTTGTGTCCGCAGCATCTCCCCCAAAGCCCCAGTATCTGTGTCCCTCCTCCCACCCTAGCGCCCTCTCACCCACATGACCCCCTCTAATAATCCCTGGCAGCATGGGGTGTAATCACCCCAAGACAAGGCCCAGAAAACAGGATGGAGTGTGCTGTTTACAATGCAGCTGTCAACGTTGTCTAAGAAACGAAAAACAACAAAACAGCCCATTTTACAATGCTACAGAGTTTGGTATGAAAGAAATTTGCAAATGGGACCTACACAGTGTGTGGTGGCTACCTCAGTGCCTGCCTCTAATTCAACAGCATTCACCTCCAGTGCTTTTTTCCAATGGGATGTTCATAGAGCTTTGTCAATGCTTAAAGCGTATTAGAGCTGGGCGCGGTGGCTCATGCCTGTAATCCCAGCACTTTGGGAGGTCAAGGCGGGCAGATCACTTGAGGCCAGAAATTCAACACTAGCCTGGCCAATATGGCAGAAACCCCGTCTCTACTAAAAATACAAAAATTAGCCAGTTGTGGTGGAGCATGCCTGTAATCTCAGGTACTTGGGCGGTTAGAATTGCTTGAACCTGGGAGGTGGAGGTTGCAGTGAGCTGAGATCACACTACTGCACTCTAGTCTGGGCAACAGAGCTAGACAGTCTCCAAAATGAATGCATGAATGAATGAATGAAGTGTATTAGGGTGGGAATGGCAGCAGGTAAGGAGAAACTGTCAGGTCAGGTGATGGACGTTATGCAAGTTTCCATGTGCACAAGATGCAATGGTGTTCTATACATTTGGGAACACAGTTTTGTTGCTAGAGATGGCAGAAATTACATCAGAATTAGGCACACATGAAACAGGGAGGGCAATACTTAGAGCCAAGGGCATGTGGAGAAAGAAAGAGTCTGGAGTCTAGAGAGTGTTGACATTGGTACCACAGGAGAAGGCAGAGGCAATGGGGCTGGGTGGGAGTGCTGCTCAACCACCTGTTGTCTCTTGGCTCCAGCAAACTACACTATAACTCAGCCACAAAGGTCAGCCACAAAGAGCACCAGAGAGGAAAGGATCTGCTCACCACCAGCACCGCCCACCTGCTTTAAGCAGCCTGAGCAGTCCCTGCGCCCTCGGAAAAGCCCCTGGCCCTCTGGTCCCAAATCTTGCTCGCAGTCGGGTCCCTGGGCTTCTCTCCCAGCAGACATCATCTCTGGCCCCAGCGTGTAACTTCCTGCCATGGCTGATCTCGGGGTGGTGGCCTCCTCCACTGCTGCTTTCTCTCTGTGTTGGTTCTTTCATCACCTATGTAATGAATTCCCTGCACAATATTCCCTCTCCCATGCTGTGTGTTCTGTTTTCCAGTCTAACACAGACTGAGACAAGCAGATTCACAGAGGACCATGGACTCAGGTGAGCATAACCACAGAACCAGCCCAATAACATAGTAAAATGTTTCTCAGTTGCCATGGATCCCAGGTTGCAAGGTACATCATCTGAGCATTCCCAGATGAACCGAATATGCAACCATGGGCAGAACCGGACTGCTAGGACCAAGGAAGGAGGAGCGAGTTCACAGGCGGATGCCTCATGGCATGATCCAGGATCTATCTGATCAGATCCAGTGCTGGCATCACTTCACTGCAAGATCCAAGCGGACCATGCCTCATTACCCTCTGCCTATAAAACCTGCCCCATCCCCCAAGCAGGGAAAACAAATTTGAGCATTGCCTCCTGTCTCCTTGCCAGGCAACTTACAATACAGCCTTTCTTTTCCTGAAAAGCCGGAGCCATAGTAATGGCTTCTATGAGCACTGGGCAGGGAGCCCACTGCTTCCTTGGAAGCATGAGAAGGGCACTGGAGTTGTGGATAGCAGGAGATGCACCGAGCCTTAGTACTTCTTGTGGGTGGTCCCTGCTGCTGTTCCTATTTGCCTAAATGTCACAAGTAAACCAAGTGTTGAAAAATCCCTGTGGCCTTGCCTGAACTACCTGTCTGCTTGCCACATGGTGAAACCCTTCAGTCAGGAATCCATGGAGCTTGCTCGGGCGACCTGCAGCTTGTCTTCTACCTTAGGCTGCCACCAAAGCAGCTGGCACCACCCAGATGCTTAGAATAGGGGAGCCCCATCCCAACCCTGTGGCAAAATCCAAGTCATGGGCTTTTTCAATATGTAATAAGATGACCTGAAAACAGTAAGGTGAAAATGTGCACTGACACCCCGAAGTCTCTGTAATAATTTACAACGTACTCAGCAGTTAACCCATTCCATGCTGCACCTCAGTCTGTCTAATCCTATAAAATCCAATATTGCCAATGTCTAAACTTAGTGACATTTAGGTTAGAACGAGGTAATGCTTTCAATGGGTTTTTTGGAAAATAAGATAAAATATAGCCAGGCGTGGTGGCTCGCACCTATAATCCCAGCACTTTGGGAGGCTGAGGCAGGCAGAATGCCTGAGGTCAGGAGTTCGAGACCAGACTGGCCAACATGGTGAAACCCCGTCTCTACTAAAAATACAAAAATTACCCGGGTGTGGTGGCAGGCGCCTGTAATCCCAACTACTTGGGAGACTGAGGCAGGAGAATTGCTTGAACCTGGGAGGTGGAGGTTGCAGTGAGCCAAGATCACGCCACTGTACTCCAGCCTGGGCGGCAGAGCAAGACTCCGTCTCAACAAAAAGAAAGAAAATGAGATAAAATACAAATTGTCAAATCCCTAAGTCTGATTTCATACCTCCTTTCTATTTATTGCAAAACTTACTCCTAATTTTGAGAATCTTTGTAACATACTTTCAGTAAATGAGCAAGCCATATTTTTATACCATGTGTAACATCTCAAAATTCTCTATTAAACCAATGTCACTCATTATGTATTAGCAGTCATGATCTTGCAATTAAGGATATGTTACCTTATCCCAAAAAGCAGTAAAATCCTGCACATGCACCATGTTTTTACCATCTGATGGCAGCTGACGGTTGCGCTGTGATATCTCATCAAGTAGCAAAAAGTTCTAAAGAAAATAAGAAAAACACAGACTGTTTAAATTACAGAACAAAAGCACAAAAAAAGTCATCGCTTCCATGGAATTTGCAACACAAAACTTTATACAGCCTACAGATTATTTTACCAACCATATTTAAAGTATCGGTTCACATCAGCATATGCTATTTATTGAATAATATAAAAAGTTTGTGGCCATGAACTATCTTTTAATTTTAGGAACTATCTGTGTCTTTTTTTTTTTTTTTTTTCAACAAGTATACTGGTTCCTAAATAAACAGAAAATACTGCTTTGAGGTTGAGCACATTTAGAGATTGCACATTTCCACTGCTGGACTTTTGTGTTACTAATGGTGAACATGGGAGTTGCTTGGAAGTGATCTGATAAGTATTTCATGAATCCTCATCATGTGCCAAGCCCCGTGCTAGATGCTGGCAACACGAAAGTCGAGGCCATTCCCAGCTTTCAGGAAGTGAGTTAGCCCAGAAGGGT
The DNA here is from genome assembly GCA_963573385.1 of Cacajao melanocephalus. Classification (NCBI taxonomy): domain Eukaryota; kingdom Metazoa; phylum Chordata; class Mammalia; order Primates; family Pitheciidae; genus Cacajao; species Cacajao melanocephalus. The sequence goes on from CAUYLG010001409.1 coordinate 33,372, forward strand.
AGGCAGGAAACACAGAGCAGAGCCTGGGAAAGCAGCCCTCTCTCAGGCTGGTCACTTAGATTCAAACTGGCCTTTCTCCTCCCTCGTGTGTATCAAATTGACATATAATTTATTCACTGTCACTTAACTCACTGTTCTAAAAACTAAAAATAAAAAGGCCCTCATTATATTTCTATCTCTTAAAACATTTTTATTTATTTATTTATTTATTTGAGACGGAGTCTCACTCTGTCTTCCAGGCTGGAGTGTAGTAGCACAATCTCGGCTCACTGTAACCTCTGCCTCCCGGGTTCAAGTGATTCTCCTGCCTCAACCTCCCCAATAATTGGGACTACAGGCACCTGCCACCATGCCCGGCTAATTTTTGTATTTTTAGTAGAGATGGGGTTTCACCATGTCGGTCAGGCTGGTCTCAAACTCCTGGCCTCAAACAATCTGCCCACCTCAGCTTCCCAAAGTGCTGGGATTCCAGGTGTGAGGCACCGTGCTCAGCCTACACTTATCTTTTTTCCTTAGTCAATATCCCCTCCTTGACAGCAGCAATGGCCCAACCTTTCACTTCCTGCTGTTTTCCACACTAGTTAGCAACGATACAAGGCAACTTAACTGAATAAAACAAAGCCTTGCTAACCATAACAAACCTAATATAATGATATATGGGAAAACTCCCTTTTGCTCCTCAAATGGTAGGTATAATTCAATGAGAGAAGCTACAGTGGTTTAGAAACGGAATAAACCACCTACATCACCCCCACCCCATCCAAAATTTTGTAGATGTGGCAAAAGCGGTCAGCTCTCCTCAAAATCTGCTCTCAGTTTTCTGTAGTTAACAAAACTCCCAATTTTTAGCCAATGCATAGCAGCCTGGAATAAGGACCACTCTTCCCAGCCCCCAACACAGCTAGATGTTGCCATGTGACTTAAGTTCAGCCCAGTGGAAAGTGACAACGTCCAGGAAACTTCCTATATCCCAACGTCCAGGCCTTGATAGCTGCCTGGACAGCTTCCCCTCCAAAATCCACGTGTTGAAACTTAGTAGCCAATGTGGTGGTAGTAAGAGGTATTTAGGCCACGAGGGCTCCTCCCACATGAATGGCGTTAAGGACCCTGTAAAGGAGGCTTCAGGCAGTACGCAGCCCTCTAGCCCTTCTGCCTTCTGCCCTGTAAGGACACAGCATTCCTCCCATCTGGAATATGCAGCATCAAGGCACCATCTTACAAGCAGAGAGCAGGTCACCAGAAAACTGAACCTGCTGGTGCCTTGATCTTGGACTTCCCAGCCTTCAGAGCTGTGGGAATTTCTGTTTTTCATAAATTACCCAATGTGTAATTTATGTGTATCCATCACAGACTAAGACACTCCCCCCAAAAAGATAAAGTCATAATCTCAGTACCTCAAAGGTGACTTTATTTGGAAATGGAACTGGTACAGATGTAATTAATTAAAATGCAGTTATATTGGAATAGGGAGGGCCCTAAACATGTTCAGTATCTCTCTAAGAAAAGAAGAGAGAGACTCAATTTCCATTGTTTTCAGCCACTGTGTTTGTGGTGCTTTGTTCCAGCAGCCCTCACAAACGCACATGGAAACTTACGAGGATTTTGCCTGAGAAAATAAACCACGCTGTGTAAATGGCTGTTGCATGGATGTTTTGCAAACCACTGGCAACTCTGAAGCAACTGAAATGAGCATGGAACATGTTTTAGATAGAGAAAAAGCACTTAAATAAGTCATCCACTACTCAGGAAATTGTCAACATCCTTTGAGTCCTTACAATTTTTATCTGTCACTTCACAGGGCTACACATTTGACTGCAATGTTACACTTCAAAAGAACAAAAACTGAAAATGAAAACTTTCTTCTATGCAGGAAAAGAAAAATACGTTCCTTTCTTCTATACAGGAAAAGAAAAAAAGTCAGTGTTTCCCTCAAAGACCCTGCAAGCAGAAGATACCGTCTGTTCATCCGCTCCCTCGCTATCCACCCACCAGCCGTACTGAGAGCCTACTAAGGATCAGACACTGCTAGTTCTCCCTGCAGAAGCCCGTGTCTGGCACAGCAGAGAGGACACAGACAAATGCTGGCCTGAAGATTCTGCTGCAGGCTTTACCACAGCATCTCTGCTTCCTCCCTCCTCACCACCTATTCCATGGTTAACCAGATAACGATCTGGGCCTAATATGCCACAAGTCACCATACCTCAAGAAATGATCCAACTAGGCCAGGCGTGGTGGCTCATGCCTATAATCCCAGCACTTTGGGAGGCCGAGGTGGGCGGATCACTTGAGGTCAAGTGTTCAAGACCAGCCTGGTCAACATGGCAAACCCCATCTCTACTAAAAATCCAAAACTTAACTGAGCTTGCTGGCACATGCCTGTAGTCCTAGCTACATGGGAGGCTGAGGTATGAGAATCGCTTGAACCCAGGAGGCGGAAGTTGCAGTAAGCTGAGATTGCACTACTGCACTCCAGCCTAGGCAACAGAGCAAGACCCTATTGCAAAACAAAACAAAACAAAAAGAAATGACCCAATTTCACAAGTTTACTAACTGCTAATCATGTGTGATACTGATATAACTTTTTCACTTGTCCCTTCTCCAGCATCCCCAACACAATCAAACCAATCCCAAACACCACTCTCTAAGGATCTTCTTAAAACACCTCTGATAATTGACACCATGCTTCAAACTCTTCCACGACCCAGCAGCACGACATCCACACTCCCAAAGTAGCCTCTGCCTTGATTCCCTGAGTATTCATCCCACCCCGTCCTTCAGGGCCCATCTCAAAGACTAATCCTGCTGGGAACCAGCTCAAGGCGGCAGCAGCTGGTACTGAAACTGAGTTATGCACAGGGCAGAGATGTGTCCCCCCACCCTGCACTTACAGACACACTTATCTGCATGAACACTACCCTGCACCCGGGGTCAGCTCTTCACAGATACATGCTACAGTTATAAACAGACTGTAGGATTGGCTTAAATTATTCAAACCATCAGCTAATGTCAGTTAGCACAGCAATAAGCAAGAGGTTACATCTTATTAATCTTGTCTAGAAAGAATAAAATTCTGATTTTAGCTGAAGTGTGTGAGCAAGACATCAAATTTATTATTCTGTATGTGCATGTTAGAACAGAAGTTCCCCACCTTCAAAACCATAAACTATGCACACAGTACCTCTATGGAGCCACTGATCAATAAACGGATCTGAGTGGAGAAAGACATGATAATTGTTCAGTGGTTAAATGAGACTGCATTCAACACATGAACGGCTTGCAAAGGTGCTGGAAGGGCTGGCTGGACTTTCTCTCATCACTCAGGAGGATGAAAAAGCTGAAATGACATTGCCAAAACAGCAATGAGGTGCATCCCCGGAACAGGTCACTAGGGGAAGTATCCGATGGCAGAACTCAGTCAAAGAGATCAAATTCAGGGTGGATGGTTGGCAAAAACTGAAGCAGCTTTGTGAACAATATAACCTCAGAGACACGTTTTACTGGATGTGGAAGTCATTGAAGACTTCCAGTGCTTTGCCGTTAAGATAAGATCTCTTAAAATCTTATTGGACTTGCTCTATGCCAAGATCATCAGTCCTTTCCTTAATAAAACAAAAACAGACGGAGCTTCTGGGACCTAAAAGCTTCACAATAAATGTTTCATTTTCTGTACTTGGAAAAATGGAAACTGAAAAGTATGAGTAAGAAAGACGATGGATTAAAGACTTAAATGTAAAACCTAAAAACATAAAAACCCTAGAAGAAAACCTAGGCAGTACCATTCAGGACATAGGCATGGGCAAAGACTTCATGACTAAAACACCAAAAGCAATGGCAACAAAAGCCAAAATTGACAAACGGGATCTAATTAAACTAAAGAGTTTCTGCATAGTAAAAGAAACTATCATCAGCATGAACAGGCAATCTACAGAATGGGAGAAAATTTTTGCAATCTATCCATCTGACCAAGGACTAACATCCAGAATCTACAAGGAACTTAAATGAATTTACAAGAAAAAAAACAAACAACCCCATCAAAAAGTGGGAAAAGAATATGAATAGACACTTCTTAAAAGAAGACATTTATGCAGCCAAAAAACATGAAAAAAAGCTCATCATCACTGTTCATTAGAGAAACGCAAATCAAAACCACAATGAGATACCATCTCATGCCACTTAGAATGGCGATCGTTAAAAAGTCAGGAAACAAAAGATGCTGGAGAGGATGTGGAGAAATAGGAACACTTTTACACTGTTGATAGGAGTGTAAATTAGTTCAACCACTGTGGAAGACAGTGTGGCGATTCCTCAAGGATCTAGAACCAAAAATACCATTTGACCCAGCAATCCCATTACTGGGTATATACCCAAAGGATTATAAATCATTCTACTATAAAGACACATGCACACCTATGTTTATTGCAGCACTATTCACAATAGCAAAGACTTGGAACCAACCAAAATGCCCATCAATCATAGACTAGATAAAGAAAATGTGGCACATACACACCATGGACTATTACACAGCCAGAAAAAAGAAGGAGTTTATGTCCTTTGCAGGGACGTGGATGAAGCTGGAAACCATAATTTTCAGCAGACTAACACAGGAACAGAAAACCAAACACTGCATGTTCTCACTCATAAGTAGGAGTTGAACAGTAAGAACACATGGACACAGGGAGGGGAACATCACACATGGGGGCCTGTCAGAGGGTCAGGGGCAAGGAGAGGGAGAGCTTTAGAACAAATACGCAATGCATGTGGGGCTTAAAACCTAAATGATGGGTTAGTAGGTACAGTAAACCACCATGGCACATGTATACCTATGTAACAGATCTGCATGTTCTGCACATGTATCCTAAAACTTAAAGTAAAATGAAAAATATAAATATAAATATACATTTTTAAAAAGAAATTTAACAACACAATGTTTCTAAACTCCATGTGTTTGCCAAGCTCTGGTCTATCTACAGTCAAGGCTCACTTAGTTCTGATCACCTGGTCAGTATACTGGGCAGACCTATTCCTCCTCTCCTGATGCCATTTTCACATTCTCATTGTTCATTAACATATCCACACAAAAAACAAGGAAGAAAGTGAACATTGGATCTATTCATTACACTCATCATTTACAACCTCCATTTTTAGAGAAATAGGAAAGGAGGCGGAACCAGGCAGACCCCATCAGTGGGTCTTTAGAACTTGTACAGCAAACGTCTGTACAGTTCTAAAGCATTCCAGACTTCAAAGCCAAATTCATCCCCAAATCTGGTCTTCTTCTAGTATTCCATATTTCAGTAAACCCAGGTGATTTTCCAGAACGAAAGTAGCCCCTGATCCTTATCCCTCCCCTTGCCCCACACCCAAATCAGGACATGTTCTCAATGGCTTTCAAATCTATCCAAGGCTCTCTACTCGGCCTAAGTCTGAATCAAATCATCATCTTCCTGGACTGTTTGCTGCATCAGCCTCCTGACATATCTCCCTGCCTCTACTCTGGGACCCCAGTGCATTCTCCAGGCTGCAGCCAGGGTGAACTGAAAATATATGGATTTTCTTGAACATTAAGAGCTTTTCTCACATTTTCCGTGTGTGATCCCCCACGGAAATGCAGGGCATCAGCCTCCTGGCTGCCCCAAGCTCCCTCCCTTCCCCATCTCTCTCCACTCTCACACACGCAATGCTGCAGGCTATTTCTTGACCCTTCGCAGGAAGCACAACACCTCCACAATGGCACTGGCAGCTCTACCAAACCACCTCATGGTACCTTGGACATTGCCTTCCAAAGACAATGACACATGAGCACGGATTTTAATTACGTGGTTACTTATTAACCCTACTTGATTCCCAGGAGGAAATTCCAAGTAGGAAGGACTTCTGTGCGTTGGCTTATCATTGTATCTAAGCATCCATCACAGTGCCAGCTTAAGCTAGGTGTTCAATTACATTGTGGAGTCAATGACTAAGTGAATGAATCAATTCCAAACTTAACCCCCAAAAGCCTAGCATAGACCAAGACAGGTATCTGGGTTCTTCCTCTCAACTGATTTTAGTCTTAAGTGATCCTGATGTCTTTCATATTTGCTACACGTATTTTGACCTAGTGTGCTTTTTCATCACACAACTCAGGCAATGGGTCCCAAAGACAGCATATTTTCAGAAAGATACTGGGCTCCAGCCAATGCCTGGTGAAGCAGAATCTCCAAGGTGTAATAATTTAGTTTTAATCAGCATATTGGGTAATTCTGATGAACCAGGGGACAAAATGGGTCACAGGAACCATTCAGGTTGAAAAAACACAGTCAAAGACCTAAAGGAAGAAAAAACTAAAACTAAACGAAACTAAACCTCCAACAGTGACGTCAACACCACCCTGAAGGAGTTCACCACACTAACACCAACGCTTTCTTACCAGTTACGCCGGGCCATTTGTTTCTCCTTTACTGAAAATCACTACTGCTGAACTCTAGGCCCACCTTCCCACCAGAAACTATGTACATGAGGGGAAATTAAGGTTTCCTGCTCAAGTCAAAGAGGCATCCTTTATCTGGACACGAGCACCTTGCCAAAGTTAGCCAGTGGAAAATGTAAAATTCCCAGCCGGTCGTTTTATTTTACTGCATGCATACATCTGTCTACACAAACAGGAATTTCAAGCCTCAGACACAAGTAAGTTGCATTTTAGTGGAAAATAAATTTTAAAAATTTTAAGGATTTCTGCCCTAGCTGCATATTGGACCACAATTCTTTGAAAACTGTCTGCAGGATCCCTTCCATGCCACACTCTGATGTGTGACATAATTCAGCAGAGAATGACAGTCATCACTTCCCACTAAAACAATGCTCAGTTGTTAGGCATTTGCCAAGTCTCACAGACATAATGAAGCTGGAAGTTGACTTCACTTAGACATTTTCTGAGCACTTGCAATCTATACATAATATAAAGATGAATGAGGCATTGTGACTGCCTTTATAAGTTGAGAGTGTAAGAAAGGAAAGAAATCTACATACAAATGGCTTCAATAATAAGGGGAAAATGAGGACAAAGTCACATATGGAGAGCCCAAAAGAAGAGATGAGGATTAAAGAGTGTGTGATAGGCCGGATGCAGTGGCTCATACCTGTAATCCTAGCACTTTGGGATGCCAAAGCGGGTGAATTACTTGAGTTCAGGAGCTCGAGACCCAGCCTGGCCAACTTGGTGAAACCTTGTCTCTACTAAAATTACAAAAATTAGCCGGACTTGGTGGCTCATGCCTATAATCCCAACTACTCGGGAGGCTGAGGCAGGAGAATTGCTTGAACCCAGGAATTAGAGGCTATAGTGAGCCGAAATTGTGCCACTGCACTCCAGCCTGGGGGACAGAGCAAGACTCCATCTCAAAAGAAAAAAAAAAAAAAGACCATGTGATGATTAATTTCATGTGTCAGCTTGGCTAGGCCACAGTCCCCAGATATTTGGTCAAACATGTCTGGATATCAATGGGAAAGTATTTTTCAGTTGAGATTAGCGTTGAGATCTGTAGACTTTAAAGTCCTACATAATGTCAGTGGGCATCATCCAATCAGTTGAAGGCATTTAAGAGAAAAAAGACCCGCAAAGAAAAGGGAATTCTGCCTCAAGACTGTCCTCCTCAGACTCAAGCTGCGTTATCAGCTCTCCCCAGGGTCTCTGGCCTGCCAGCTGCCCAGCAGATTGTGGACTGACCTCACCTCAATTGCGTGAGACAATTTTATAAATCAATCCACCAATCTCTCTCTGCATGTACGTGCATGTGGGCCCCATCAGTTCTACTTCTCTGGAGAGCTCTGACTAATACAGAGGGTTTTCTAAATAAGTGAGGCAAAACAGGAAATGACCTCCAGACATTAAGTCCAATTCCCTTATTTAGAGACAAGAAAACCAAGGCCTAGGGAGTTAGTGAGGACCCAAGGTACATGTCCCACCCTCACCCCGATACCACCAGCTGGGGCTGCTCTTTGTCCAATTATTTCCTATGGCTGCCACACAGAAGTACAATCTGCATTCAGGTTATGCTGTGCATGTGGGCGTTAAGAATGTGTACTTTCTTTTTTTTTTTTTTTGAGATGGGGTCTCACTGTTGTTGCCCAGGCTAGAGTACACTGACACAATCTCTGCTCACAGCAACCTCCACCTCCTGAGTTCAAGTGATTCTCATGCCTTAGCCTGCAGAGTAGCTGGGATTACAGGCGTGTGCCACCATCCCCAGCTACTTTTGTATTTTTAGTAGAGACGGGGTTTCACCATGCTGGTCAGGTTGGTCTCGAACTCCTGACCTCAAATGATCCACACAGCTCGGACTCCCAAAGTGCTGGGATTACAGATGAGAGCCACCGCACCCAGCTACACTTCTAAGACAGACAGACAGTCTGCGTAAAGTCCCAGATCAGCCTTTTATTAACTGAAAATGTGGAGGTACTATCTACCCTCCCCAGACTTCAGTTTCTTTATCTGTAATGTAGGAATGATAGAGGAGTTACACAAGTAAAAGGAATGAATATTCATAAGGCACTTTGGCCCCCTGCTTGCTACCTAGTAAGTACTCATCAGTTATTCCTATAAAGCTCCATGGTCTTAATCTTCTTTTATCTTTTAATGGCCAGGAAGACAGGCTAACTAATTAAACAAATAAGACTGTTTCTATTTCTCCACATGGCCCAAGGAAAGCTCACCTGTTTCACAGCCTGGAAGCTAGTCATGAGGGCTTTTTTTTTTTTTTAGACAGAGTCTCACTCTGACACCCAGGCTGCTAGAGTGCAGTGGCGCAATCTCAACTCACTGCAACCTCCGCTTTTTGGGTTCAAGCAAGCCTGAGCCTCCTGAGGAGCTGAGATTGCAGGCATGCACTACCACGCCCGACTATTTTTGTATTTTTAGTAGAGACGGGATTTCGCCATGTTGGCCATGCTGATCTCGAACTCCTGACCTCAAGTGATCTGCCCACCACGGCTTCCCAAAGTGCTGAGATTACAGGCGTGAGCCACCACACCCAGCCAGGAGGGTCGATATTTAACGTCAGATATGGCCCCTTCTTAGAGGAGCAGCTCCACCAAATCCAATCAGGTTTGAGATGCACAGAGAGACACACATAATGAGGCAGAGACTCCGATCCCGTTCACTCTAGACTCCCATCCGGTCCACTCTGAGAAAGATCCAGCTCCCCAGAGTTGAGGACCCTCACACCCACCTTGAACAAGGCCCGGTGTTCTGGGAATCCCCAACTTGAGTCTGCTTCCTCGCTTGGCCTCCCTCTGGCTTCTAGTACAGACTGGGCCATCTTGGGTCTGTATTGGGCCCCAGCCTTTTCCTATGGTTGCCCCTTCTGTCCATCCAGCATTCAGTGCCCACTATGTGTCCATCAACGCTGAGCTGCACGGTACTGGCCTTGCTCAGCAGGAACAAAAGTACCGCCAGGCTCCTGGAACCTGGCTGGAGGGCTTAGTAGCATTTCCTTAAATCAAGGACAGAACAGAGGACACCCCAGCCACACAGAGCAAAAAGCCCCAAAGCAGGAACAGACAAGTCACATGCTGGGAAACATACAATGTGGCCAGGTGAGCCCAACACCTAGAGTTCAAAAATATGACTCCACAGGAGACAGAAAACCTTTCAAGGTTTTTGGAATAAGACCAGATGAGTGAAAGAACACTGAAGGAAATATCCCACACCAGAGGATACTAAGGCAGCAACATAGGTGATGCAGTTTGGCTGTGTGTCCCCACCCAAATCTCAGCCTCCCAAAGTGCTGGGATTACAGGTTGTAACCCCATAATTATGAACTGTAATCCCCATAATCCTCACACGTCAAGGGTGGGATCCAGGGGAGGTAACTGGATCATGGGGGCAGTTTCTCCCATGCTGTTCTAGTGATAGTGAGTTCTCTCGAGATCTGAAGTGTCTGGCATTTCCCCTGCTTGCCATTCTTCTTCCTGCCGCTCTGTGAAGAAAGTGCCTGCTTCCCCTTCCGCCATGACTGTAAGTTTCCTGAGGTCTTCCAACTATGCTGAACTGTGGGTCAATTAAACCTCTTTCCTTTATAAATTGCCCAGTCTCAGGAAGTTCTTAATACCATAGGCAACACAATGGTTAAGAAATCATGGTTCTGAACAGACTCCTAGTTCTATCATTTACAAGTTATGTAAAGATAGGCAAACTCCTTAACCTATTACAGAAGCCAGTTTCATTCCCTGCAGAGTGGGGACACTAATCTTTGTCTCCTTCAATTGTGAGGATAACATGAAATAACAACAACCTTGTTAAGAGCAACCTTGGGGTTGCTCTTCTTAAGGAATATCTTTGTGGTGTTCTCTGTATTTCCTGGACTTGAATATTGGCCTGCCTTGCTAGGTTGGGGAAGTTTTCTCTTTCAAAAAAAAAAAATATTAATCTTACTTTTAACAAATAAAAAAAAGAAAAAAGAAAAAGAAATAACATGTAATGGCTTCCAGGAGCCCTGGTCCATGGTACACACACCAGCACCTGCAATCAAAGTGAAGGGCAGCAACAGCAGTCACAGAATTACAGCAGCACAACACACATGGCATTTCCATCTGAAAAATGTGTGGTGCACACTCAGAAAGATACTCTAGTCAAAGTATATTCCTAAGTTCTTTCTTTCAAGATGCAAAAGCTACATTAAAAATGTGTTACTGAGGCTGGGTGCAGTGGCTCATGCTTGTATTCCCAGCACTTTGGGAGGCCAAAGTGGGTGGATCACGAGGTCAGGAGTTCAAGACCACCCTGGCCAAGATGGTGAAGCTCCAACTCTCCAAAAAACACAAAAGATTAGCCGAATGTGGTGGCACGCATCTGTAATTCCAGATACTCAGGAGGCTGAGGTAGAGAACTGCTTACACCCGGGAGGCGGAGGTTGCAGTGAGCCGAGATCACACCACTGCACACCAGCCTGGGAGACAGAGCAAGACTCTGTCTTAAAAAAAAAATGTTACTGAACTGCATGAACCTTCCCTTCACAGTGTTACCTGAAGGTGTTGTCAGAAAGAATGGGGATAAGAACTGGTCTGTTTAATAGGCAATAGTTTTTATGGAATACAAACTTGCTGATTAGTAGTGAGAGTCTGCCTATGAATAGCCACTATGCTCCAGCCTGGGTAACACAGCAAAATCTTTTCTTTAAAAACAAACTTCATCATAAAAAAGAATCTTAGTTTTTATGACAACACCCACCCTACTCTCTCCCCACCAAAAAAAAAAAAAAAAAAATCACAGCCAATGTCAGCTAAGTTCACTAGAGTCTGTCCTTGGGCATCCATCTCCGTTAAGAACCAAGAATAAAACAAAACAGATTTTTTTAACAGCTTAGACAGTCAAGTTCTTGCCAACCCCTCTCACAAAGCCAATATATTTTAACTTTCAACCTATTCATAAACACACAAATACCTCAGCATACATTATGTGCCTGGACCTTACCTTGGTGATATAAATTATTTGCCCCTAGCAATTTAGTGACAGCTACTTAGGAAAACGTGATGATGTATAAAGTGGATGCTATGGCTTGAATGGGCATGCCTTTTCTAAATTCATAGGTTAGAACTTCACCCCAGTGTCAGTGTTAAGAGGTGGAGCCCTTAAGAGGTGATTAGGCCAGGGGAGGTGGCTCAGCCTATCACAGCACTTGGGAGGCCAAGGTGGGCAGATCATCTGAGGTTGGGAGTTCGAGACCAGCCTGACCAACATGAAGAAACCCATCTCTACTAAAAATACAAAATTAGCCAGGCATAGTGGCACATGCCTGTAATCCCAGCTCCTCGGGAGGCTAAGGCAGGAGAATTGCTTGAACCCAGGAGGCAGAGGTTGTGGTGAGCCGAGATTGTGCCATTGCACTTCAGCCTGGGCAATAAGAGCAAAACTCCGTCTCAAAAAAAAAATAAAAATAAAAAAAGAGGTGATTAGGCCACTAAGGCAGAGCCCTCATGAAGGTGATTAGTGTCCTTATAGAAGGCTGGAGGGAACTAACCAGGCCCTTTTTGCTCTTCTGTTTCTCCCACAATGTGAGGACATAGAGGCCCATCTGGGAAGCAGAGAGAGGTCCTCACCAGACAGCAAGGCCAGAGACTTGATCTTGGACATCCCAGCCTCCAGAACTGTGAGAAATAAATGTCTGACATTTATAAATTAGCCAGTCTCAGGTATTTTGTTACAGTAGTACAAATGGAGCAAAGCAGTAGAAATCAACTAATTGGGAAGAAAGAAGCTTGTTAGAGATAGGTTCTTCAACAGTATGAAAAAAGTGAAAAGAGGACAGGAAAGAAATGGCAGAGATCCTAAAGGCATGCACGGAAATTAACAAGGAAAACATCCACAGAGGAAAGAATTCATTTTTCAACAGGGATAGCTAAGTGAAGTTGAGGCCATTCTTCCTGACCAAGAAGCAGGGACCTCCAGCACACTCTTTCCTTCCAGTCCACAGAAGAATCATACTCAACCCATACTCACTACTTATTCATTTGTGTTAACCTAAGAGATGAAATCTATTTGCTTTATAAATGATCACAACTCTTGCACTGTTCTTAGTGCACTCTATCTAAGACAGATAGGGAAGTACATACAACATTTTGGAATGGCAGCACATTTTGGTTATTAGAGAGTTGAATGTCACTAAACTGTAACACAGTGATGCTAAACAAAAGGAGACATCATTTTACTTCAAAGGCACCTACAACTTTGAAATGGCACCTGCCACCAACCTGGATTCTTCGGATGCTGACGATTGCCTCTGACACCCTCTCAATGGCTGAGGGGAAGAAGAGGGTGACCGTCAGCCTCACAGCCCCATACAGCGTCACTGCCACGAACACGCGGCTGGCGGTGATCACGTTGCCAAGGAGCACGTAGGTGGTGAAGGTCACAAACACAATGATTTTGCTCGCACTGAAAAACGAGGCCAAATTCATCCCTCTGAGGTAGGAACTGCTCAGAATCTTGGAAATCTCCTTCCTGGAAGAGAGTACAGGTTTTTAAAAAAGCAGTGATGTCAGCCAGGCAAAGGGCTCATGCCTCCAATCCCAACACTTTGGGAGCTGAGGTAGATGGATCGTTTGAATCCAGGAGTCTGAGACCAGCCCGGGCAACAAGGTGAAACACCATCTCTGCAAAAAATACAAAAATTAGCTGGGTGTGGTAATGCATGCCTGTAGTCCCAGTTACTTGGGAGTCTGAGGTGGGAGGATCGCTTGAGCCTGGGAGGTGGAGGTTGCAGTGAGCCAAGATCATGCCACTGCACTCCAGCCTGGGTAACCAGAGTGAGACTCTGTCTCAAAACAAAAACAAAACAACACAAAAAAATCAAAGTCATGATTTCAAGTGCCTTTGGCATGTGGCCCTTTCAAGGCAGTGGACATAGATTAAGGTAAACTGTCTCTTACATTAGGGAAACATATGATAGCACATTCCCTGGGGACAGCTTCAAATCAAGGACCACACAGACCAGTGAATAACCACTTCACTCATCCAATGAAATGATGTGCAAAGCCATAGTCTGATTTTCTGGGTCAATCAGGCAGGGCTAGAAGAAGCATTCAAACCAACTCATTCAACAAGTTTTGTAAACACAAGTCCTATACCATCCACCTTGCTGATGAGTGAGACACAGTTTGTCTCACAGTCTGGACACACTCCAGGAGCTCATGAACTCATGTGAGAAGAAAATAAGCAACCCCAAAATTGTGAGACCCCAAGATGCTAGACAGAAGTGGCTAATCCAGGGTCCCATGAGAGAAGAAGTAACTCAAAGTGGTGGAGCCAGCGAGGGTCACATGCTGGTGGCAGTCAGGGAAGAGTGAAATAAAGCACATCTGAAACACAGAAAGATCTATCTACAAAAGTGGAAGGGTTGGCCAGACATGGTGGCTCACACCTGTAATCCCAGCATTTTGAGAGGTTGAGGTGGGTGGATCACCTGAGGTCAGGAGTTCAAAACCAGCCTGGCCAACATGGTGAAACCACATCCCTACTAAAAATAAAGAAATTAGCTGGGCATGGTGGCACACACCTGTAATCCCAGAACTTTGAGAGGCTAAGGCAGGTGGATCACCTGAGGTCAGGAGTTCAAGACTAGCCTGGCCAACATGGCAAAACCGCATCTCTACTAAAAATACAGAAATCAGCTGGGTATGGTGGCGCACGCCTGTAATCCCAGCCTACTCAGGAGGCTGAGGCAGCAGAATCACTTGAACCTGGGAGGTGGAGGTTGTAGCGAGCTCAGATTGCACCACTGGACTCCAGCCTGGGCGACAGAGTGAGACTCTGACTCAAGAAAAAGTGCAAAGGTGAGAGGTGGCCAGGAACTACCCAGGAAATCATAAGAAGTACCACGTGCTGAAATGCAACAACTAATCAAATATTTAAACCAAAAGGCAAAAAACAAAAAAAAAATTTAAGATGGAATTTCCCTCTTGTTGCCCAGGCTGGAGTACAATGGTGCGATCTCAGCTCACTGCAACCTCTACCTCCTGCATTCAAGTGATTCTCCTGCCTCAGACTCTCGATTAGCTGGGATTACAGGCATGCATCACCAAGCCCAGCAAATTTTTATATTTTTAGTAGAGATGGGGTTTCACCATGGTGGCCAGGCTGCTCTCAAACTCCTGACCTCAGGCATTCCACCTGCCCTGGCCTCCCAAAGTGCTGGGATTACAGGCGTGAGCCACCGAGCCTGGCCCCCGAAAAATTTCTAATAACACAAAGCAAACTAACAGTATTTCCATGCCTGTTTGAAATGAAAAATACTGATTCATATAGTTTGGTCCAATACAGATCTGCCCTGTCTCTATAACCTGTCCATTTGGCTACATTAATATAAATTTTTATAGTTTTATTTTAAATACCATTATTCTCAAATACTAATATCTTAGAATCATCATTGTGGGGATTTGGGATATTCAGAAACATTTGGAATTTCACTTCTGTATTAGTAAGAAGCATACATGCTTTTCGTTTTAAGAACATAGTGAATGGAAGATCAAGTGAAAATAATGTCCTCTGAGTTTCTACTTAAGCCAGCTCCCACGTGTGGGGAGTGGGATGGATTGTACTGAACATCCCATAATGTGAAAACATAGTAAAAATTCTAAAACCATTCAACAAGCATAGCAAAGTACAAAAATCTGGTACAATGTATACAAAAACATACCTTCTCAAATTGGTAATAAGATCTGAAAATGACTTTTCCCAGGCATACATTTTTATTATCCTTATACCAGTTATAACTTCATTCATGGTCCTGATCCTGATGTCCGTGAAAGTTGCAGTTTTACTCCTAAAGGAGACAAGACACGGGAGATGAGCCCGAGCGATCACAGCCTGCCCTTATCAGCGGCAGGCACAGGCAGAGACCCGCATCACGTGGTTCCCTACAGCGCTTTTGCTTCCGACAACACAGACGGGTCCTACTCAAAATACAAATAGAAAAAGACTTCGATTAGGAAGTCAACAATCTATTTCAACTCAATAAGTATTTTGGAGAATTTGCAATATCTGCTGAGGAAGACATGAAAATGAGTCAGATGTAATCTGTCCCCTTGAGGAGCTCACAGGTGCGCAGGGAAGGCAGAAAGGCACCGAACCTGACGATAACATGGTGGGCGAAGTGTACTAACATGGGAATGAAGTACTGGGGAGCAGAAAAGAAAGGGGCTGTTTGTCAACTCCACTGGGAAAGAGGAGAGCAAATGAAAAGCTTCAGAAGACCGGGAGCATTTGAACAGGGCCTCAAAGGACAAGGAAATATTTCTCCAGATGGCAAAGAGGGAAAGTTCCAAGTAAAAAATACACCATAAGCAAGAGCATAAAACAAAGAAATGAATGCATGCCAGACAGTGGCGCATCCCGATCCAGCTGCCAACCTTCACGGTGACTCATTGCCAATTCGCTGGGACCTGCTTCATGCCTAAATTATTTTATCATCATTAACCTCTTGACCAACAGCTTTATTTCTCATTTCCCTCCCTTCCTTCCTTCCTTCCTTCCTTTCCTTGCTTCCTTCTTTCCCTCCCTCTCTCCTTCCTTCCTTCCCTCCCTCCCTCCTTCCTTCCTGACCTGCTTCATGCCTAAATTATTTTATCATCATTAACCTCTTGACCAACAGCTTCATTTCTCCTTTCCTTTCCTTTCCCTTCCTCCTTCCTTCCCTCCCTCCCTGCCTTCCTTCCTTCCTTTCATACAGAGTCTCCATAATCTCAGCTCACAGCATCCTCCGCCTCCTGGGTTCAAGCGATTCTCGAACCTCAGCCTCCTGAATAGCTGGAATTCCAGGCATGTACCACCACGCCCAGCTAATTTTTTAAATTTAGTAGAGACGGGGTTTCACCATGTTGGCCAGGCAGGTCTCGAACTCCTGGCCTCAGGATTACAGATGTCAGCCACCCGACCAGCGAACAAACATATCCTAACACATATGCTACTAGGACTGTATAGGACTGTGTGATTTTATAAATACATCATTCAAATTCACCTTGCCTTTGGGGAGCTTACAATTTAATGGATATATTGAATTAAAAATAACACACATGTATACACATGTGAAAGTAGCTCTAATACAAGCACGGTAAAGATGTATGCAGCTAGAGTGGAGCCTATGAAACATTTCAGTTTATTATTCTTCATTATTTGTTTAACTAACTTCTACATATGTGATTTCCCCATATGGACACTCTACTTATTGAGGTCACAGCGCCTGAATGCTGGCTGGGAGGAGCCAGTGAATGCCTTCACCTTTGCCCCCTGAAGATTAGCCTTCGGCATAAGGATCGAGGCCCCCTTGGCTAAGCCTGAAGAGCTGCAACATATGCAAAGAAGAGATAATAAAAGGCATTTAGTTTGTTTCTGAACAAAAGCATTAGGAAGACTGTGGATGTTACCAAATACATATGACATTTCTCACACCAGTATTTCTCTTACCTCAGTGATGAGAACAACTTCCCGAAACAGCTTTGCAAGGGCAAGAGAACAATTAGAACGGCCATCCCAGCAAGGCACGATATTCCTATCTCCATCCAGAGCAGGGCCGTCACTGCAATCGCCTGCAGTGGTCCTGCCCACAGGAAGTGTAAGAACACTGTCACCTTCGAGCAAAAAGACAGAGCGTTCTTAGGACTCTAGAAAAGCAGAACCAGTAAGAACAGAGTACAGAAACGGTCCACTGCGAAAGAACAGGCAAGATCCTAAACAGAAATTACCACAGTGGGTTGACACCTGCTAAAGCAGAAAGCCAAGCACCCACCACAGATGAAGCCATTCTGGAGAAGCAAAGAGCGGGTCTGGGGAACTCGAAAGAGAATCTGACCAGTGGCATTAGAAGAACATCTTGATCATGACTATCTCACTGATGAGCTGAGCACTTCCCAGAATTCTCTGTCACAGAATTCAGCTCTCATATGCCCTGGGGCTCCCCAGTACCCCAAGAAAGCCTGTACTGTAGTGCCCACCACAAACTCCAGTAATTTACTTGTGTATTTGCCTCCCCGACAGGCCATGAGCTTCTTCAGAACAGAAACCAACTCTTACTCATCGTCCCTGACACTGAGCGGAGGCTTTTAGTTCGTGTCTGATGAGTAAACAAATGGGGAAAAAAAAAAAAGTGGCCGGGCATGGTGGCTCACGCCTGTAATCTCAGGACTTTGGGAGGCCGAGGAGGACGGATCACCTGAGGTCAAGAGTTCGAGACCACCCTGGCCAACATGGTAAAACCTCGTCTCTACTAAAAGTACAAAAAAAAAGAAAAAAAAAATTAGCTGGGTGTGGTGGCGTATGCCTGTAATCTCAGCTACTCAGGAGGCTGAGGCAGGAGAATCACTTGAACCCTGGAGGTGGAGGTTGCAGTGACCTGAGATGGTGTCACTGCACTCTAGCTTGGGTGACAGAGGGAGACTCCATCTCAAAAAAAAAAGTGGTCCTAATGCAAAATGGATACAGCCAGCAGCTAGAATGCCCTGGATAACATGATACCTCCACAAGGTAAGTGTTAAAGAATGGAGACTGGGCAGGTACAGTGGTTCACACCTGTAATCCCAGCACTTTGGAAGGCCAAGGTGGGAGAATCGCTTGAGGCCAGAATTTTTAGACCAGCCTGAGCAACAAGGCAGGATCCCTTCTCTACAAATAATAAAAAAAGAAATTAGCCAGCAATCCTTTTGTAGTTCATGAGCATGATAATTGGGTGTTCATGCACATGTGTGAGATGTGCCACCCTCAAATTTTGTTATGACGTCACCACGTTAACCCATCTGACATGAAAATTCAAAAAAAGAGAAAGAAATTAGCTGGGTGTGGTGGTGTGCACCTGTAGTCCCTGCTAATCAGGAGGCTAAGGCAGGAGGATCACACATCACTTGAGCCCAGGAGTTCAAGGCTGCAGTGAGCTATGATCCTGCCACTGCAATCCAGTGTGGGCAACAGAGTGAGCCCCTGTCTCCAGAAAGAATAAACAGAGGGGGAGGGGTGTTTACTGCAATGAAAAAGGATCCCTGAGCTGCAGCTTACCTGATCAAACTTGTTCACATCATTGGACAGCAGATTAACTATCTGGCCTGTGGTTGTCTTCCCCATGGCCATGTTACTAAGACGAAGTGCCTGAAATAAAAGAGGTAAGTAGAGAATTGTATTCATACAGGGATACTAAGTCAGGCTTAGGACACAGCTGACCTGAGGAAGTCTTGTGTGAGGTCAAGACCAGATAACCCAAGACAGCAGCTCTAAGGACCAGCATCTCCCCCCACCGCCCCCACCCCAGTGCCTTTAGTGGTGGCAGCTGTGTCCTACCAGGACAGCAAGGCAAAGAGTGGGAAGAAGAAACATCTCCCACCTCATTTAATGAATTCAGACATGCCCCCAAGTACAGAAGGACATAAGTTTCTACTTAAGAGCCAACCAAAGTAATTTTGAGCCAAATTAGAGGAGCAGGGAGGCTGTCAGAGGAACCAAATGAGAGGACGTGGACTACAAATCATGTCAATCATTAATTCTCTGCACAACACTATTAAACACACGGGGCCTTAGTCTCTTCACCCTGCCTGGATCCCAGGGTTTCAGTGTGATCAATGTGAAATGGCAAATATTTACGGAGTTTCAACTATCTGGAAGACACCAGGAGCCCCAACAGATAAGGTGACCAAGTTTAGAGGTGGAGTAAAAGGCTGGGCAGATACTCGGGTTGTAACAGAAGTTAACCCAAGTGAATGATAACTCTACAGTCAACGCAGAAATTAAGGGTCTGCTGAAATAAAATCAGTCATACTCCAGATAGGATAAAAAAATATCATGAAGTGCCATGAAAATTATTTTTATTTATTTATTTTTTTGAGATAGAGTCTTGCTCTGTCGCTCAGGCTGGAGTGCAGTGGCATGATCTCGACTCACTGCAACCTCTGCCCCCCAAGTTCAAGCGATTCTCCTGCCTCAACCTCCTGAGCAGCTGGGACTACAGGTGTGCACCACCACACCCAGCTAATTTTTGTATTTTTAGTAGAGACAGGGTTTAACCATATTGGCCAGGCTGGTCTTGAACTCCTGACCTCACGATCCACCCGCCTTGGCCTCCCAAAGTGCTGGGATTACAGGTGTGAGCCACGGCACCCAGCCACTATGAATATTATTAATGAGGAAGACACAGCTGATAAGCAAACTGCCAGGCTTCTGCTTCCAACCATGAGAGAGGACTTACCCTCCCTTGGAAACTGTTAACATTGGGTAAAACATATGACACAGCTGTTCTCAGGCACTGGACTGCAGGTAACACAGGGCTGTGAGCCTCAAGAGACGGGAAATATAGGTGGTGGCCCGGGACTGACCTGCTTTCTGCCTGGGGACATTTTCTGCCCCAAGAAGAACTGCAGTTTCACTGAGCTGTGGAGGAATAAATGGTTGTTCCAAGTTGTAGAAGCGTCTGGAATTTGTGAGCCTGAGTAACAGAGGGTTTGCCCCAGAAGTTTCAATAGGGATTTACCCAGGGTACTTTGCCCACAGCTTCCCTGTCCATAAGCAGAGCCAGACCCCATGAGGCCTAAGAAAGCAGCAGCTATGGGGCTGGGTGCCGAATGAAGATTCTGGAGGTCATGAGGTAGGAGATGCCGCCCAAGGAGAGGAAGGAAATCTCTGCTGGAGCCTCGGGCATTCAACTGAGACACCAGGAAGGCTATGTCTTAGTAATAAAGATCTCGCCCTAGATTAACTGCTGTGCACTCAATTAGTTCAAAATGGAGCTACCTGACCTATGCTTAACTGATTGACAGACAGATAGATGGATTCAATGCTAAAGGGGTCAATCTGCCAGGAATTTAATTACCTACATGAACAAAACTCAATGCTCTTTAATCCAGACTCCCTATAGTGTATCGATCATAATGCTGAACATAGTAAAACAATTATTAGATATGCAAGGAAACAATAAAATGTGACGTGTAATCAAAGGAGGGAGATGGCAATAGAAATAGACCCTGAAATGATCCAGATTTTGGAATTAGTAAACAACAACTATGAAACATCCACTATCATATGTCAAAGAGTTAAAGAAAAATATGGTTATAACAAGCACATGTAATTTTAGGAGCGAGATAGGTCATACCAAAAAGAACCAAATGGAAATTCTCAAACTGAAAAAGTAACATCTGAAATGAAAAGGTAATTAGCTATCATTAATAGCAAATACTTTCCATTGATTTAGTCCCAGAGGTACTAACCCTTTCTTCTATAGTTTGCAATCTGAACTCTGAATAACAAACAGAAAAAAAAAGAGTTAAGAAAAAGAACAAAGACTGAGGGTCCGTAAGGAAGAATATTAAGCAATGAAATATTCATGTAATTGAAGTCCTAGAAGAAGAAATAGGGAAGAAAAAAGTATTTGAGCAAATAATGACTAGAATTTTACCAAAGTTGGTAGTAAATACTAATTTACATAATTAAGAATCTTAGCAAGTTCAATGAAGGACAAAAACACAGAGATCTATACCTAGACACACATTACACACAGAGAAACAACAAACAACCAGCAGCTGACACACCAGCAACAATGAAAACAAGAAGACAACAGGACAATATTTACAGTGCTGAAAGAAGGACCAAAAAAAAAAAAAAAGCTGGCCAGGTGCATTAGCTCACACCTGGATTCCCAGCACTTTGGGAGGTTGAGGCGGGCAGATCACTCAAGCCCAGGACTTCAAGACCAGCCTAGCCAACATGGCGAGACCCCACCTCTAATAAAAATACAAAAATTAGCCAGGCATGGTGGTAGGCACCTGTAATTCCAGCCACTTGGGGCAAGGGGAGGGGGTCAGGTAGGAGAATCATTGGAATCTGGGAGGCGGAAGTTGCAGTGAGCCAAGATCATGCCACTGCACTCCAGCCTGGGTGACAGAATGAGACTGACTCAAACAAAAAAAAAATCTGTCAACCCAAATTCTATAACCAATAAAAAAATGTCCTTTAAAATATGAGAGTAAAATTACAACATTCTCAGATAAAGGCTAAGAGACTTTATCAGCAATAAACCTGAACTATAAAAAAAAATGTAAAGGGTATTTTTCAAGTTAAAAGGAGACAATATCAGATGGAAACTCAGATCTACAGAAAGAATAAACAGAAACCAAAATGACAAATGGAAGTAAATATAAAAGACAGGCCAGGCGTAGTGGCTCACACCTGTTACCCCAACAGTTTGGGAAGCTGAGGCAGGCAGATTGCTTGAGCTCAGGAGTTTGAGACCAGTCTGGGCAACATGGCAAAACCCCATCTCCACAAAAAGTACAAAAATTCTCCAGGCGTGGTGCCACACTCTTGTAGATCCAGCTACTCAGGGGGGCTGAGGTGGGAGAATCGCTGGAACCCGGGAAGTGGAAGCTGTAGTGAGCCAAGCTCATACCACTGCACTCCAGCCTGGGTAGCAGGACAAGACCTTGTCTAAAAAAAAAAACAAATTACTTTGAAAAACAACTACCTGCTTAAAGCAAAAATGGTAATAGTGCATTTTGGACACAGAAGGAAAATATATGACAATAGCACAAAAGATGAGGAACAGTAAAAGAATTTTACTATTGTATACTTCTAACTTTTAAGGCAAAATAGTCCTTATGCTGGCCCATCAATAAATTTCAATCAACGTCTGAACATAAAAATGTTACACAGAATGTATTCTGGTGACACAGAATTAAATTGCAGATCAACAATAAGATATCTAACAACCCAAAATATCTGGATATTAACAACATTTTTCTAAATAAGTGTGAGTCAGAGTGACATCTTAAAGGAAATCTGAAATATTTTAAAGTAAATGATAATGATAATTTGTGAGATATAGCTAAAGCAAGTCTTAGAGGAAACTTTTGGCTTTGCGTATTTTACATTTAAAAAGAAGGTAAAAAATTGATAATCTAAGTTCTATTTAAAATCAAGACCAAAGAAACAAACAAACTAAACACTGTTCACATCTTCAGAAATACAATTAGTGTAATCATGTATCTGTGTTACCCTCAGTAGCTACCAGAATATATAGACCAAGTCATATTCATTTATGTCATTATGATCATAAATCAAGCTACCATTTAGTAAGCACCTGCTGTAAGCCAGACAACTGAACAAGAAAACAATATTTATCAAGTAAGAATTATTCCTATTTTGTAGATGAGAGGATAAAAACAAACTCAAACTATTTACATGTGACAGAGAACAAGCAACTATTTTGTTTAATGAAGCAAAGTTACCAGTATTTCTCATTAATGTAGAAAACTACAATTTGGTTCTAATAAAATGTCCATGTTATAGTTTAAAACAGTTCACATCCAATGTACAGGGAAAAAAAATTCTGCAAATGAATGCATCATCGTTCTGCAAATATTTTGGTTCTATGCTTCATTAACCTGACATGTTATCAAAGGACACCATCAGACTACATTTGTTTTCCCTGGGAAATAATTCTACCATGAGAACAAATAAAAGGCAACCAAAACAAACTGAAATCAAAACCTCTAGTATATATGCCAGACTCAAGATATCTTTAATAAATCAATATGAATTATAAATGCCTACATTTAATAAATCAATATGAATTATAAATGCCTACCAATTTGTTTAAAAGGGGCAAAGAATGTGTGCAGGAAATTCACCAAAAAAAAAAAAACCCCACAAATAGCCAAGGAAATGCAAACACTCAAATCCACTATTACACAAAGCCACGTAGATTAAAATAATGACGCATTATTTTTCACCTATGAAATTGGTGAGATTGACAGTGATTATTAAAATATAACATCAAATCTGGACTTGTAGAGCTCTCTCATTTCACTGGGGAAAATGTAAGTAATTAACAATTCTTGGGGAGGAAATCTAGCATAGCAAAAGCCTTGAAATTTGTATACCCTAGGAAATGAAGGATGTATCCAAATGTTTAACTTTAATCATGTCCATTAAAATGCTATTTGTAATACACAAAAACCAGAATATATCTAAACATCTAATTACCAAAAACTGGAAAACATCTGAATATCTAAATATTGGTTACTCTGGAATCTGCGTGGCCATTAAGAACAATACTGTGAATGTTGAAAGTAAACTCCATCAGAGCAGGGCACCACTGGAGGGTGGCTTTCTACTGAAGGCAGGCAAGGAAATACGTGTGGGATTACAAGAAAACTACAATCCAGAATAAAACATTAAGTTTATTCAATTTCTTGAAAATAAATCATGTAGTATCTAGCTTTCATTTGAAAAGTAAACTGTTTCTTAATCAGGGTAGCCACATAAATATATCACCATCAAAGGGAGTCGGGAGGAGAGAATGAATGACCTTTTCATGGAAGTGAGTTTCCCAAACTGGTGAGATGAGTATCTCTTCCTGGATTAAATGCATTAATCCAATCTTCATTTTAACAGATGTCTTCCCCTGCTCTTTAACAGTCGTTTTAAAACAGAAGATGTGGCTGGGCTGTCTGTCTCAGAAGTGCAGCCAGGCGTGGTGGCTCACGCCTGTAATCCCAGCACTTTGGGAGGCCAAGGAGGGCGGATCACCTTAAGTCAGGAGTTCAAGACCAGCCTGGCAAACATGGTGAAACCCTGTTTCTACTAAAAATACAAAATTTAGCTCGGCGTAGTGGCTCAAGCCTGTAATCCCAGGTACTGGGGAGGGTGAGGCAGGAGGATCACTTGAACCCGAGAGGCAGATTGTAGTGAGCCAAGATTGCGCCACTGCACTCCAACATGGGTGACAGTGAGACTCCTTCTCAAAAACAAAAAAATAAAACAGAAGAGGCAAACTGCAGTTCATCACCTTCACGATGCAAATTCTCCACAACAATGTGGCTCTTACCCAGTGTCAACAACCCTCTCAGTGGACAGGGATGCTCTTCCCACAGAGTGCCCAAAAGGCTACACTTTTCAGATTCTGGTGCTTTACGATCCACCTTGCCCCTGGCTGTCAGGCTATCAGTTGTCCCTTTAAATTCTCAGCAGAATGCCACACCATTACCTACTACTGTTTTAGATTGGTATGTGGCTTATGAGTGTTGTAAGTAAAGTCAGAGTAAATACGTTTTGAATAAGCACATAAAGCAAGTACTATCTATCTTATCCATTGTTTGGTTACTTAGAGTTGAGATTGTGAGGTCATGCGACTTCCAGTTAAACTGGGTATTTCTGCAACAGGCAACTAGGATGAGTGTGTTTAGTCACCTGAAGCAGAAAATTGCCTGTATTTTTCCAATACTGTTGGCCAGAGTTGCTTAGTAACAACACATCTACTTTAATGACTGTATAATCTAAAACCAACAATCTCTGTTTTTGAGGGGAGGACCCAGGGACTGACTAATATCCTCTTCCTCATAAACATGATGGGTGACTACAAAGTCACATTCCTTCTCCAATTCTATAAAAGAAAAGAAACTTCAGGAGATGAAAATGTCCATCCAAAATCAACAACCTGTAGGTTCTTTATAATCTGAGAGTTGCATTGCTTTCTGAGGCTTTTGTTTTTGTTTTGTCTGATTTTTCATGGCTGGAATACAAGCCTGAAAAGCAATACAGAAAGTTCTCTGTAGGACCTGGTGTGGTGGCTCACGCCTGTAATCCCAACACTTTGGAAACCCAAAGCAGCAAGATCACATGAGTCCAGGAGTTTAAGACTGGACTAGGCAACACAGTGAGATCCTGTCTCTACAAAAAAAATGTAAAAATTAACCAAGCATGGTGGCACATGCCTGTAGTCCCAGCTACTCAGGAGGTTGAGGTGGAAAGATCGCTTGAGCCCAGGAGCTCAAGGCTGCAGTGAGCAGTGATCACGCCTTTGAAATCCAGTCTAGGCAACAGAGCAAAATCTCATCAAGAAAGGAAAGAAAGGGAAGATAGGGAAGGAAGGAAGGAAGGAGAGAGAGAGAGAGAGACAGAGACAGAAAGAAAGAAAGAAAGAAAGAAAGAAAGAAAGAAAGAAAGAAAGAAAGAAAGAAAAAGAAAGAAGGGAGGGAGGGAGGGAGGGAGGGAGGAAGGAGAGAGAGGAAGAGAGAGAGAAGGAAAGAAAGAGAAAGAAAAGAAAAAAGGAAGGAAGGAAGGGAAGGGAAGGGAAAGGAAGGAGGGAGGGAGGGAGGGGAGAGAGAGAGAGAGACAGAGGAAGGGAGGGAGGGAGGGAGGGAAAAAAAGGAAAAAAAATTAGTGTTTCAATGAGTGGTGAGGCAGTCAATGTATATTGAAGGAAATTAGTACAATCTAATTAATCAACTTTAATTGATTAATTAAATACTATTGGCATACCAATACCCATGGAAAGAACATGTAATACTGCTTGACAGTAATCTGTTCAAAGGGGTGCCACATCTCCCACCATGGCTGAGAGACCCCTCAACCCCAGACCCTGCCATCACCAGTTTCTCTGCCTGAAAAACAAGCCCCAACTGAACTGGTTTATTGACTGAGAGGGGAACAGAGAGATGAGCAAGACATAACTGGCAGGACAACAGGAAAAAAAAGGGAAAATATGGAGAGGGTGACAAGCCCAGGAGTGGGTAAAGAAGGGACAATGAGAACACACATGGGGACAAATATAGGGTCTAGGGTTAGGTCAGAGAAGATCATTTTAAGGAGAATATAAATGCAGTGTTGAAGAGGAAGGAAAAACCAAACTTCTATCATCTTTTTGTGTGTGTGTATGTGTGTGTGACAGGGTCTTGCTCTTTTGCTGGAGTTAAGTGGCAAGACTGCAGCTCACTGTAGCCTCGACCTCCAGGGCCCAAGCAATCCTCCTGTCTCAGCCTCCCAAGTAACAGGCCACGGGCATTCACCACCACACTTTGGCTTTTGTAGGGGTAGGGCAGCGAAGGCCAAGGCAAAGACGGGATATCCCTATGTTGTCCAGGCTGGTCTTGAACTCCTCGGCTCAAGCAATCCTCCCGCTTGGCCTCTCAAAGTTCTAGGATTAGAGGTGTGAGCCATCATGTTTAGCGTCCATCATCATTTTTAAAATCTTTTTATCAGGTTTTTCTGCTTTCCACTTCTTTTTTCTTTTCTTTTCCTTTTTTTTTTTTTTTGAGACAGAGTTTCACTCTTGTTGCCCAGACTGGAGTGCAATGGTACAATCTTGGCTCACTGTAACCTCTGCCTCCTGGTTTCAAGAGATTCTCCTACCTTAGCCTCCCAAGTAGCTGGGATTACAGACGTGTGCCACCATGTGTAATTTTTTTTGTATTTTTAGTAGAGGCAGGGTTTCACCATGTTGGTCAGGCTGGTCTGGAACTCCCGACCTCAAGTGATCCACCCACTTCAGCCTCCCAAAGTGCTGGGATTACAGGCATGAGCCACTACACCCATCCTGCTTTCCTTTTCTAAGAGAAAATTATAAGAAACAGTGTTTATAATGTATCTTCTCAAAAATGATGTGTTTCATGTGCCCTCTTTCAGACCAAGAATACTTGGAAGAAGCAGTCTGCCCTCTACAGATTCACCATAATTTTAGTAAGAATCAGTGAAAATGAAAGTATTTTACATATGTGGTTTTCCTTTCTTCCTAATGTTGTATATTTATCAAAGTATTGACCTCGAGTAGGCCACATATTCAGCAATCCTAAAGTAAACGTGCACAATACTGTAATACTGCAAAATCAGTTCCATCATTCATTCTCTTTTAAAGATTATCTTGGAAGCTTTATGAAAATGAAGAGATTTATGCAGCAGGAAAAAAATGACAGATATGAGAATGACTTATTCTCATATCTTAATAATGACTTATTCACCACATGCCTTTTTACAACCAAACGTACCAAACGCAGTAATGCCTTCATCTCACTGATGAGGATAAAGGAATTAGAAGGAAAATGCACAGAGAGAGGAAGGACAGACATTCCTTACCAAAGCACCTCCTTCTCACTTTCTCGACCCTATGATAAGCGTATCAAAGAGCAGCCCTGTGCCCACAGCTGTTACCTCCAGGAGAGACCCAGAAGAAATAATGACCCTGTTATTTTAGCTAATGGGTCCCAGAGGGAGTAGAAGGGGGAGGTGAGGACTTCAAAACACACCAAGACACAGGCAAGAAGACTCAGAGCAAGAAGCCAGAAGCGGGTAAAATCTCTGAAATTCCTTTCTTTTCCACTGCAGCTAAATAAAGGTTCAGCACCACAGTTGAGGATCAGGGTGACGCAGAAGTTTTTCACTAAATGCTGAGAAAACGTATGACATAAACCCAAAACTTAAATTTACCTGAGGGCATGATGCCAAGGGAGATAAGCCACTCACAAAAGGACAAATGTGGTATAATTCCACTTGGATGAGGCACCTTCAGTAGTCAGATTCTTACAGATAGAAAGTAAAATGGAGGACACCAGAGGATGATGGGAAAGAGCCACCAAGCCTTGCAAAAATTACAGATTTTATGTGATAGATGGAGAAATATTTTTTTAAGACAGGGTCTCACTCCAGTGCCCAAGATGGAGTACCCAGTGGCACAATCGTGGCTCACTGCAGCCTTGACTTCCTGGGCTCAGGTAATCCTCCCACCTCAGCCTCCCAAGTAGCTGCGACTACTGGTGCACACCAGCACGCCTGGCTGATTTTTGTTATTTTTTGTAGAAACAGGGTTTCACTATGTTGCCCAGGCTGGTCTTGAACTCCTGGGCTCAAGCGATCTGGCCATCTCAGCCTCCCAAAGTGCTGGGATTACAGATGTGAGCCACCATGCCTGGCCATTACGCATATTTTACCACAATTTTCTTTAAATTTTTAAAAGTTTAAAAACGAATCGATTATGTTTGAAGACCTGAAGGTAAATAACCACAAAATGCAACGTAGAAAAATAAACCTATAGAAAATCTTAAAAAAATAAAAGAGAAATAAAAACATGTTCAGGGCAATGAAAAGATTTAAAAATTTGCTATAACACGATGTCTCAGAAGATTTAAAAAAAAAGAAGAAACAGAAAAAAAGCTAAAATTTAAAAATTGAATTAATTAACATTTAAAATAAATAAATCATCAGCCATGATTTCAAGGTAAGTCCTGGGTAAAGGAATGCAGAGCCTCATGCGGCCCTTTCCCTTCCAAGGAAGCCACATTCAGCCTCCCCCTCCATGCCTGTTGTTCCCTTCACCATCCTCTAGTGCAGAGACTTCCCTGGGGCACAAATTAAATCCACAGATTTCCAGGCCCATTCCCTAGAAATTCTGAAACAGCAGGTCAGGTCTGGGATGGGCCCAGGATTGGGGTTTTTGTGAAGCACACAGGTGGCATATGGCAGATGGTGAGTCCCTCGGTCTAGCATATGCCCTCACCCTGCATCTGTTCAGCAGGAAGTTAAACAGGCATGACCTGCAGCTCACACGGCTACACCCTGTACTGCACACGTGGAGCTCCCAGCTCCCAGGCTCATAAACATCCAGGCTATTCCACTAGCAGAGAGACTGGGCTCTGGCCACAGCTAAGTTGCTTATACCATACAAGCCCACTCCTCCACCTCAGAAGTGTACAACACTCGGAGGGAGATGTTTGCAGGCACCAACCATTGCCTTGGCTTTGAGCCAGAACACCACTTTCCGACTGTGGCAGTGAGCAACAGAGCACAGCACCCCTGCTGAGCAAAGGGGTGGTGGTCAGAGTTTGGGTTAGCTAAAGCCACTGGCATCTGCATGGCCCTGGACAGTAAGGAGGTATCAGAAGGGAAGGGCCCCAGACAGGTATGAGGTAGGGGCACTGCAAGTCCTTGGCTGAGGGACAGGCACAGGTTAAGGCCACCCAAGCCTTAACAGAGAGCTGCTGCTAAGGAGGAGTGAGCTGAACAGAGATACTGAAGGTCAAGCTGAGGCGAGGTACTGAAATTCTCACCAGACCAGGGTGCAGGAACCTCATTCAAGAGCACTATTCAGAGAAATAATTCTCAAACAGGGCAATTTTGTCCCCCAGGAGAGATCTCAGCAATGACTGGAGACACTACTGGTTGTTACAACTAGAGGGATGCTTTCAGCAGTAGTGGGTAGAGGCCACAGATGCTGTTCAACATCTTACAATGCACAGAGCAGCCTCTCCATCCCCAAAAAGAATTGCTTAGCCCTCAACGTCAAGTGCTACCCAGATTGAGAAACTCTATACTAAAAAAGAGTTACTCTAAACTTGTCCAAGAAAAAATTTAAAACAAGCACTACTACCTAACAAGGCCCACAAACAGCACATGGTTTGAACCTTGAGTCCCATCAAGTTAGAGAAGCTTGGAAAACACCTGAAAATTTCCAAAGTTCTGCCCTAATAAAGCATAAAAAACAGACCTACGAGTTCAGCCAGTTAATATGCTATTAGAGAAAAATTCAATACTTTTTAGAATGATCAGAAGGCAGACATATATCATTCAAAACATCCAGAATGAAAAATCTCAGGCATGCAAGAAAGACAATGTAACTCAGGGCAATAACAAAAGCTCTCTTTATACCAAACCCCTCAAATACATAATAAAAGCAAATCCAAGTAGGCACAAACATTGGATTTTAAGATTTACAGAAACAAGCATAAATACACTCAAAGGGTTAACATAGTCAAAGAAACTGAGGAAAAATATGAGTAAACAGATAGAGATTTTCAGTGAAAACAAGTGTAAAGTTTTTTGTTTGTTTTTTGAGACAGTCTCGCTCTGTCACCCAGGCTGAAATGCAGTGGTATGATCTCGGCTCACTGCAACCTCCACCTCTAGGATCAAGTGATTCTCCTGCCTCAGCTGACTGAGTAGCTGGGATTATAGGCATCCGCCATCATGCCTGGCTGATTTTTATATTTTTAGTAGAGACAGGGTTTCACCATGTTGGCCAGGGTCCAAAAAAAAAAAAAAAAAAAAGGAGGAGCCCAAAAAAAACTTTTCAGCTGTAATACTGAGAAAGAAAAGGAAAAAAAAAAATCACTGGCTGGGCTTACTAGCAGTTTAAAGACAATAGAGAAGATTGAACAAAAGTGAAAAACACTGATTGTCCTATAAGAAAACCTCAAACAGTTTAATATAGACGTAATAGGAGTACAATTAAAAAAAGACTGTGAGAATAAGTAAAATAAATAAATAAATAAATAACATATAATGGTTAAATATTTCCTAAACAATACAAAAATGAAAAAAAAAAAAAGATCCAAGAAGCTCAGCAAACTCCGAGAAGCACAAATGCCAAGCAAATTATATCTAGGATCATTATCAATATTCTAAAAAATCAGTATCAAAGAGAAAAACAACAACAACAAATAAACATAGAAACATTACATACAAGGTAAGAAAGATACAAATGATGGCTAACTTCTTATCAGAAACAAAAGCCAGGTGACAATGAACAACATCTTTGAGGGGAGAGGGGCAGACACCACCATCACCCAGAATTCAACATCCAGCAACCATGTACTTCAAAAGAAAAAAAAATTCAGATTCAAGAACAAAATGAGAGAATTCATCACCAGCAGAGCTATACTATATGAAATGTTGGCCAGGTACAGTGGCTCACACCTGTAATCCCAGAAATTTGGGAGGCCAAGGCAGGCGGATCACTTGAGGTTAGGAGTTGAAGACCAGCCTGGGCAACATGGCAAAACCCCGTCTCTACTAAAAATACAAAAATTAGCCAGGTGTGGTGCCACACACCTATAATCCCAGCTACTCAGGAGGCTGAGGCAGGAGAATCACTTGAACCCAGGAGGTGGAGGTTGCAGTGAACCAAGATTATAGCACCGCATTCCAGTGTGGGTGACTGAGA
The DNA here is from genome assembly GCA_963573385.1 of Cacajao melanocephalus. NCBI lineage: Eukaryota > Metazoa > Chordata > Mammalia > Primates > Pitheciidae > Cacajao > Cacajao melanocephalus. The sequence continues at coordinate 64,583 of CAUYLG010001409.1, forward strand.
CTCTGTCTCAAAAAAAGAAAAAGAAAAGAAAGAAATACTAATAGATGTTTTACATGCTGAAAAGAAATTATACCAAATAGAAACCTAGAGCTAGGGGAAGAAATGAAGAGCATCAGAAATAGTAATTCAATGGGTAATTTAAAACCTAGTTTTTTGTCTTCTTTTAAATTGTGGACAGACAACTGATAGTTAAAGCATAAATATTATATGGTGGTGAAGGTGAGGGGATAGTAAATACAAATAAACCTTAAGCACAAATGAATCTAATAAGAAACTTTAAATACAAGTGAATCCAGTAAGTCAGAATGCAAAAAGTTCATGATTAAAGAGAAAAAGAAATGAACTGTCGTAACTGGAGATTTTAACTTCTCTCCCGTCTTCTCTCCCTCTCCTCCACTCTCTTTCTCGCTCTCTCTTTCTCTCTCTTTCACACACACACACACACACACACACACACACACACACACACACAGAGTATATTTGTTTCTATTCAAAGGCATGATTATCTAAACAGATACCCTAAGGAATCAACCAAAAATTACTACAACTTAACACACTGTAGCAGGTTTCAGGAAACAAAGCAAAAATACAAAACTTAATTATATTTCTATATACTAATAACAAATAGTAAGCAAAAATTTTTTTTAAAATGATTTATGACCAAGCACAATGGTTCACTCCTGTAATCCCAGCACTTTGGGAGGCCAAGGTGGGTGGATCACCTGAGGTCAGGAGTTTGAGACCAGCCTGGCCAATGTAATAAAATCCCGTCTCTACTGAAAATACAAAACTTAGCCGGGTATGGTGGCACGCATCTGTAATCTCAGCTACTCAGGAGGCTGAGGCAGAGGTTGCAGTCAGCTGAGATCGTGCCACTGCACTGCAGCTTGGGCAACAAAGCAAGACTCTGTCTCAAAAAAAAAAAGTAAAATAAATAAATAAACACCCTTTACAACAGTACAAATGCTACTCTGAATTACAGCATACTTTTTTAAATGCTAAGGAATAAAAATATAACAAAAGATCTTTAAGACCCCTTTCCTAACAATTACAAGGACAGTTAAAGATCTAAGGCTTGGCGTGAGCCTCATGCCTGTAATCCCAACACTTTGGCAGGCCAAAGTAGAAGGATCCATTGAGTTCAGGAGTTCAAGACCATCCTGGGCAACAAAGTGAGACTCCATCTCTACTTAAAAAAAAAAAAAGAAGTTGGCCGGGTGTGGTGGCTCGCACCTGTAATCTCAGCACCTTTGGGAGGCCGAGGCAGGTGGATCATGAGGTCAAGAGATGGAGACCAACCTGGACAATGTGGTGAAATCCCATCTCTACTAAAAAAATACAAAAATTAATTGGGCACGGTGGCGTGTGCCGGTAGTCTCAGCTACTCAGGAGGCCGAGGCAGGAGAATCACTTCAACCTAGAAGGAGGAAGTTGCAGTGAACCAAGATCACACCACTGCCCTCCAGCCTGGTGAGAGAGCAAGACTCTGTCTCAAGAAAAGAAAAAAGAAGTTTAAAAAGATCTAGATAAATGAGGAATAGGGAAATACACCATTTTCTTACACTGGAAATCTAAATAATGTTAAGATTTTTTAGAAATCTTATAATGTTTAGGACCACATCTAAATAATGTTAAGGCCCACTCTGCCTAAGTTCTATAAATTCAATGCAATTCCAACGCATAACCCAACAGTTTCCTGTAAAACTTGCAAAGCTGATTCTAAAATCTATGTGAAAATGCAAGAGAATTAGAATAGCCAAAACAATCATAAAAGAAAAACAGGTTGGGTAACTTTCACTATGTGATTTATAAAGCTATAGTAATTAAGATAATTTGCTATGAAAAAAGGATAGATTCTATCCACCTGAGTATTAAAGTAAAACAAAATAAAATAGAGATCAACAAAACAGAATAGAAGATCCAGAAACAGAGTCACACATAAACGGCCATTTAATCTACAGCACTGTCTCCAACTTAATTCAATGGGGACAGAGTTGTCCTCAACAAGTTCTTATCAGGAAACTGGCTCTGAGAAGTGAATGCACTTCTCTAAGATTTTACAGCTTAGAAAATGACAACACTGGCCAGGCACAGTGGCTCACGCCTGTAATCCCAGCACTTTGGGAGGCCGAGGCGGGCAGATCACGAGGTCAGGAGGTCGAGACCAGCCTGGCCAACATGGAGAAACCCCGTCTCTACTAAAAAACTAAAAAAATTAGTCGGGCCGTGGTGATGCATGCCTGTAATCTCAGCTACTTGGGAGGCTGAGGCAGAAGAATTGCTTGAACCCGGGAGGCGGAGACTGCAGTGAGCCAAGATCGCATCATTGCACTCCAGCCTGGGCAACAAGAGCAAAACTCCATCTCCAAAAAAAAAAAAAAAAAAAAAAAAAATGACAACATGGAGATATGAACCCAGGTCTGACTGCTCTGAGTCCATGACTGGTCTCAGAGTGCACACTTGCCAATCTCTACACTTGCCAATCTGCCAGTACAAGACTTCATGGAATCTTCTACAAAGTGCCTGGACACCTGACTCAACACCCGGGCTCTCCTGCATATGAGATTCCCAGACAAGATGGTAGGACACTTGGGGCTGATGAACAGCTACCATGCTTAAGGTTTAGACCTACAAGTCCAAAGGAGTCATTCACCAATGAGGGGGATTAAACCTGCAACCCATGCCGGGCGCAGTGGCTCATGCCTGTGATCCTAGTACTTTGGGAGGCCGAGGCAGGCAGACTGCCTGAGCTCAGGAGTTCGAGACCAGCCTGGACAATAAGATAAAGTCCTGCCTCTACTAAAATACAAAAAATTAGCCAGGCTTGGAAGCGTGCACCTGTAGTCCCAGCTACTCGGGAGGCTGAGGCAGGAGAATTGCTTGAACCTGAGAGGCAGAGGTTGCAGTGAGCCGAGATTGCGCCACTGCACTACAGCCTGGGTGACACAGTGAGACTCTATCTCAAAAAAAAAAAACCTGTAACCCATATGCTATCTCTGTGAACTGGAAGGTCTTAGTTATAAAGCATAAAATTAAGCTGAACATGTATTTGAGGCCTGTTAGTATCACACAGGGGCTTTTAAACTTTACCCATAGCAATTAAATCAGAATGTTTAGGGAAAGAGTCCAGGCACCAGTGTTATTTTAAAAATTTCCCCTTGTGAATACAGCAGAGAACAGTTTGAGGAACACTGAACTAAAGCATTTTCTTCCAGTTTGCACCCACACCCCAGTGAAGGGAATAAAATTATCAGATGGTGGGACGCATCTGACACTCATAATTCTCCAGCAGCAGGAAATTTCCTCTTGGAAAAATCCAAACAAAACTAGTCCTCCCTCCTGAACTTGCTTTCTTAGCTCAAACTCTAAGCTATGGAAAGTCCACACAGCTCCTCTTAGCTATTCCCTAGCAAACTAGAAGACTGGCAAATTGTCCCTTGATGAGATTAACGTCTCACAAAATGCCCAGGTAAGATTCAAGTTCACATCAGAAGTAAAACCAAAAAATGGGGGAGAAAAGTTTTTGAAATAAAACTTTTAACATATTATAGACAGTGTAAGAAGCACTACTGGTTCATTCTTATTCTGTCAGAAGCTTAGAAAATGGCATAGAAGAGGAAGTCTAACCAAAGAATAACATGTGTCCAGGGCGACAGCCCCACTTCCATACACACCACAGTTTCACTTTGACTACACTCTCAAGAGGCTCCCTACACATCTTCAGAAGGGAAACGTATCTACAGACTCATAGCCAAAGATGAGTTTGAACCATATGAAATTGCTGGTTTTGTAAAAAGACTCAAAGGATTTGAATATATGTAATTTTTTTTTTTAAGACAGAGTCTTGCTCTGGAGTACAGTGGCACAGATCTCAGCTCACTGCAACCTCTGCCTCCTGGGTTCAAGCAGTTCTCGAGCCTCAGCCACTCGAGTAGATACGATCACAGTAGAGATGGGGTTTCACCATGTTGGTCAGGCTGGTCTCGAACTCCTGGCCTCAAGTGATCTGCCCACCTTGGCCTCCCAAAGGGTTGGGATTACAGGTGTGAACCACCGCACCTGGCCCTGAATATCTATAATTTCATACTATTCAGTCTACATATAAAGCAATATAGAGTCCAGTGAAATAAAACAAGCTTTAAATAAAAACAAAGCTCTGTTTTAAAACTATGAACACAATATTGTATGGCTCAGACGCTGACAAAATTTCCTATCAACTGTCTTTCTACATCCACTGAGAAAACCCAGAGGGAGGGGCAAGAAGACTGGGATGCAGGTGGAGAGCTACAGCGGGCTGCAATCTTCTCACCATCAGCACATGATGGTGCATTTATTTTTTTTTAATTCAGGTTCTACTTATTGCATAGGGTGGCGGACATGACCTGGGAAAGTTGGACAAGCCCAGCCTCTCTGTGCATTATGGGAGGGCGCCTTCTACTTCCTACTCAGTCTGTGGTAGAGGAGGCTGTCTGCTGCTCTGACCACTGACCTGAAAATATACCTGACCTGCTGCAATGCCAGGAAAAGAGAAGGAAAAGATCAAGGTTGGGCACAGTGGTGCACACCTGTAATCCCAGAACTTTGAGAGGTCAAGGCAGGCAGATCACTTGAGGTCACAAGTGCAAGACTAGCCTGGCCAACATGGTGAAACTCCGTCTCTGCTAAAAATACAAAAATTAGCTGGGCATGGTGGCACGCACCTGTAATCCCAGCTACTTGGGAAGCTGAGGCATGAGACTTGCTTGAACCTGGGAGGCGGACGTTGCAGTGAGCTAAGATCGTGCCACTGCACTCCAGCCTGGGTGACAGAGCAAGACTCCATCTGGAAAAAAAAAATAAAAAGCCGGCCAGTCATGGTGGCTCACACCTGTAATCCCAGCACCTTGGGAAGCCAAGGCAGGCAGATCATGAGGTCAGGAGATCAAAACCATCTTGGCAAACACAGTGAAACCCCATCACCACTAAAAATATAAAAAATTAGCTGGGTGTAGTGGCACACACCTATAGTCCCAGCTATTCAGGAGGCTGAGGCAGGAAAATCGCTTGAACTCAGGAGGCGTAGGTTGCATTGAGCTGAGATAGCGCCACTGCACTCCAGCCTGGGTGAAAGAGTGAGACTCTCTCAAAAAAAAAGCTAGGCATGGTGGCTCACACCCAAAATCCTAGCACTCTGGGATGCCAAGGCAGGAGGATCCCTTGAGCCCAGGAGTTCAAGACTAGCTTGGGCAACACAGGGAGACCCTGTCTAGAAGAAAAGAAGAAGAAAGAAGAAGACGAAGAAGGAGGAAGAGGAGGAGGAGAAAGGGTAAGGGAGAGGGGAAGAAGGAGGAGGAGGAGGAGGAGGAGGAAATGGTCAAGAAGAGAGGGTTCTCAAATGAAAGGATTAAAAGAAACAGGAATCCTTCCCCCAGAAAGATGAAGAGTACCTGATAATATGAACTCTAGATGGAGTATCCAAGGGAATACATACATGTATTCCTGGCGTATCCAGGGAATACATTCCCTCGATACAGGGACTATGCATTTTCCAAGTTACAGAATTCTAAAAAGGGAACCACACGGTATCGCTCAAATGGTTAAACAATACGCTTAGGATAACTACAAATATTTCTCAAAACAGAAAACTATAGAAAGCACCCCTTTAAGAAACACTGCACACATATATTCCATATTTTCTTCTAGGACAGATCTGTAATAAATGATAAAGGGAAACTAGAAAGTCTGCAGGGACTCAACACACCTTAGAAGGTGGAACATGAAGGACAGACAGATACTTTACCTCAAACTATCCTTCAGCGTAACTCTAAAGAGAGTGAAGACAAGCAGTTTTATGCAGAATAAAAAGTTTCACCAAACTTACTCAATTCTGCAAAGTCTGCAAACAGCAGAGAGGAGCGGCAGGAGGCTCAGGGACTGCTGTGGCTTTACCAGGCATTCAGGACAAGCCAGCCCAACATCTAAATCCACAACTCAAAAGCCAGCCCGTGGCAGGAACCACCATGGTTCTTCAAACTAGATACAAAGTCAGGAAATCTTGAGCTAATTAGGCCACAGATCTTAAGGAAAAATCTCTATGCCTAATTTATTTTATAATATGAAAGCTGAAATGACAAGCGCATCCTGATAAATGAAACTGTCCTCCACTCTATCGTAGGTCTATTGACATTTAGCATTCAGGCTCAGATCCATCCAGGCCTTAAGCCAAGGTAGGCATGGGAAAATGGGAGATCCAGTCTCACGGGTGGCTGGGGCGAGAGATCTTCAGCTATCCTTAATCCTGACTCAGTTTGACTAAAGGGACAATCTTCCTCCAACATGGCCCCAATTCACATGCTCTAAGCTATAGAAGTAACCCCTTGAGACCTGAAGATGGACACATTCTCTGCTTCTGGGTCCCAGATGGCTAAAAAGTAAAAACAGGAGATAAGGCACTGTTGCCACTGCAGAGTTATACAGACTCATGCTGGGAATATGACTTGTGACTGACAACATTCCAACATGAGCAAGTACAGTGTTCAGCACACTATTGCCATGAGGAGCCCGTATTCTTAATGCCAATCTGTTCACGTCACTTAAAATACAGCCTGTGCTGCACAGCCTCTTTATTTGGTAAAAGTTATAAGAAATAACACAGAGTTCTGAGGAACCTGAACAAACCACCATGAGCCATGTCAACAGACCACCCTTGGAGCCAGCAATCCAAGTTAAAACCAGTTGTGATGCATAAAAACGTCTCATTTAGTTCTCAAGTTGAACAGACAAATTATTAAAGAATAAGTGGGAATGTAAATGGCGTGGCCACTGTGAAAAACAGTATGGTGGTTCCTCAAAAAATTAAACATAGAATTACCATGTAATCCAGCAACTCCACCTCTAACTACATACTCAAAAGTATTAAAAGGATTCAGCTGAGCGTGGTGGCTCATGCCTGTAATCCCAGAACTTTGAGAGGCTGAGGTGAGCAGATCACGAGGTGAGCAGATCACGAGGTCAGTAGTTTGAGATTAGCCTGGCCAATATGGTAAAACCTCATCTCTATTAAAAATACAAAAATTACCTAGGCATGGTGGCAGGCGTCTGTAATCCCAGCTACTTGGGAGGCTGAGGCAGGAGAATCACTTGAACCCGGGAAGCAGAGGTTGCAGTGAGCCAAGATCATGCCACTGCACTCCCGCCTGGACAACAGAGCGAGACTCAGTCTCAAAAATAAGAATTAAAAGAATTAAAAATAAAAGCTAGGACTCGATGAAATAGCTATACATTCGTGTTCACAGCAGCATTGTTCACAATAGCTAAAAGGCAGAAATAACCCAAATGTCCAGTGACAGATGAATGGATAAACAAAATGTGGCATGTCCAAGCAGTGGAATATTATTCAGCCTTTCAGAGGAATTCAATTCTGGCATATAATACAGCATAGATAATCCCTGAAGACATTATGCTACATGAAGTGAGCCAGACACAAAATAACAAATGCTGTATGATTCTACTTCTCTGAAATATCCAGAGTCATCAAATTCACAGAGCTGGAGAACAGAAGGGTGATGGGTGTGGAGAGAGGATAGTGGGGAATCAGTGTCTAATGGGTACAGAGTTTCCATCTGGGAAGATGAACAAATTCTGTCCATGGATGGTGGGGTTGGGAGGCACAATGATGTAAATGTAGTTAATGCCAATGAACTACTGAACACTTAAAGAGTTAAAATAGGTTAGGCGTGGTGGCTCATGCCTGTAATCCCAGCACTTTGGGAGGCCAAGATGGGCGGATCACCTGAGGTCAGGAGTTCGAGACCAGCCTGACCAACATGGAGAAACCCCATCTCTAATAAAAATACAAAAAAATCAGCCAAGCTTGGTGGCACATACCTGTAAACCCAGCTACTTGGGAGACTGAGGCAGGAGAATCGCTTGAACCTGGGATGCAGAGGTTGCAGTGAGCCAAGATCACGCCACTGCACTCCAGCCTGGGCAACAGAGCGAGACGCCTTCTCAAAAAAAAAAAAAAAAAAAAAAAGGTAAATTTTATGTTACGCATATTTTACTACAATAAGAAGAAAAATTCCAGATTTTTAGACAACAGATGCTAGAGAGGATGTGGAGAAATAGGAACACTTTTACACTGCTGGTGGGAGTGTAAATTAGTTCAGCCGTTGTGGAATACAGTGTGGCAATTCCTCAAGGACCTAGAAATAGAAATTCCATTTGACCCAGCAATCCCTTCACTGGGTATACAGCCAAAGGATTATAAATTGTTCTATTATAAAGACACATGCAAACATATGTTCACTGCGGCACTGTTTACAATAGCAAAGACCTGGAACCAACCCAAATGCCCATCTATGATAGATGGGACAAGGAAAATGTGGCACATATACACCATGGAATACTATGCAGCCATAAAAAATGATGAGTTCCTCTACTTTGTAGGGACATGGATGAATCTGGAAACCATCATTCTCAGCAAACTGACACGAGAACAGAAAATCAAACACCACATGTTCTCATTCATAGGTGGGTGTTGAACAATGAGAACACATGGACACAGGGAGGGGAGTATCACACAATGGGGTCTGTTGCGGGGGCTAGGGGAGGGACAGCGGGGGTTGGGTGGGGAGGCTGGGGAGAGATAACATGGGGAGAAATGCCAGATATAGGTGACAAGGGGATGGAGGCAGCAAACCACATTGCCATGTGTGTACCTATGCAACAATCCTGCATGATCTGCACATGTACCCCAGAACCTAAAGCACAATAAAAAAAGAAGAAAAATTAATGATTAAAAGCCTAAAGTAATTTTACCAAAGCTGTGAAAAAGTAAATAAACGACAAGTCATTTTCATACATCCCACAAGATCATTCAGTACCAAATGATGACGATGGGCTCAGCAGTCACTCCATGTGCAACACCCAACCTAATTTCTGCCAGACTAGAAATTAGGATGTGGGGCCTCAGTGGAAACTCCCAGCATCACAGAGAGACCTTTCAGAGCCATGCTGCAGAGCCAGCCTCTGCCCCAGGGAAACAGCCCATGTGTGAGGAAGAAGTGTCTTATTTCTTCACCTGGGCATGTTTGCAGATGCAAGGCAGGACATGAGGATATCCGTCTTTCCCATGTTTCTGAGATTTCAGGTTAAGTCTTACAGTTTAACCTGAGTCATTTTTGACTTCGTAAAGAGACAATGCTTCTAAGATAATCAAGCTGGCAAATTAATACCTTTGGGAGATGTTTACATACAGGTAAGCAAATTTGCCAAGTTAGATCAGATTTCCCAAAGGCTACTTTCCAAAGCATTAGCGGAAAAGAGGAAGAAAAACAGGTGAACAATATCTCACTTGTACAAAGAGCTGTATTTTACTGAATGACTACTTCAAACCGGACTTTGGTGTAGGGTGCTTTTAAAGTTTGCAAGTGGAGTGTTAGTGAAATTTTTATCAATTTATTAGAAGTATGATCTTGAAAGACAAAAATCTAACTAATTTATAGAAAAACCTAAGTATTTTAAAAGTAGAAGAGCGTACAAGAGAATAACACAGATAATGATGATGATGGTGGTGGTGATGGTGGTGGTGATGCTGGTAATGCCGGTGATGACCCCTTCACTAGTGTGTACAAGCCTTGTTGTCATTTTCACGTCAAACACAAGGAATCCGGGCATACCTGTTATACTCTACCATAGATAATAAGACATGAGGCCTCCAGGATTCACAGAATTCCAAGACTGATTCCCCCATGTCAAAGGAAGACGTGGGGAGGACACCTGACGGAAGCTCTGGATAAGTTACAATGAGGTAAAAGAATACTACTTTAAATTTAAATGGCTTAGTTTTATCTTTAAATATGTATTAAAAATAAAAGGCCCAGGACAAGGAGCTATCCAGGACAGATTTAATGACAAGTTCATTAGCTCCTGATGCTAGCATCTCTATGGCAATTTCTTTGTAAAGCAACCAGAAATCCTACTCCTTCTGTAACAGTTAAGACAAACTACAGTATGCTTTATGGCATATCTCAATATAAAATGTACAAATAAAATAAGAACATATCAAATCAGCTCTTATTATTACTGCCCCGATGAGAAAGAAAATACAGTCAGCCCTCCATATGCATGGGTTCTGCATCCTGGATTCGACCAACCTGGGGTTGAAAATATTTGAGGGAAACAAAATAGGTGACTGTGTCTGTACCGAACATGCACTGATTTTTTTTCTTGTCACTATTCCCTAAACATTTATTTATAATACTTAATACAATGTATATTTACATCATACAATTTACAATATATAATGTATATTTACATTGTATTAGGTATTATAAGTAAACCAGAGATGATTTAAAGTACACAGGCGTGCACCCGTTAAAAAAACAGCAAAATCATTTCCCTTGCAGCCACATAGATGCAGCTGGAGACCATTATCCTAAGCAAATTAACACCAGAACCAAAAACCAAATACCAGATGTTCTCACTTACAAGTGGGAGGTAATTATTGGGTACAGATGGACATAAAGATGAGAACAACAGACACAGAAGACTACTAGAGTGGGGAGAGAGGGAATGGGGCAAGGGCTGAAAAACTACCTATGGGGTCCTGCACTCACAGCCTGGGGGAAGGGATCATTCACACCCCAAACCTCAGCATCACACCATACACCCATGCAACAAACTTGCACATATACCCCTGAATCTAAAATAAAAGTTGAAATTATTTAAAATAAATAAATAAGTAAATAAAATGCCATATATGGAAGGATGTGAATAGGTTATACACAAATACTATGTCACTTTATATGAGGGACTTAAGCATCCTCCGATTTCTTGTATCCTCAAGAGGTCCTATAACTGATCCCCCAAGAATACCAAGGGACAACTGTTTAATGTAAAAACTTACTTTGAGGTTGGGCGTGATCACTCACGCCTGTAATCCCAACACTTTGGGAGGCCAAGGTGGGCAGATCACTTGGGGTCAGGAGTTTGAGACCACCCTGGCCAACAAGATGAAAACCAGTCTCTGCTAAAAATACAAAAATTAGCCAGGTGTGGTGGTGCATGCCTCTAGTCCTGGCTACCTGGAAGGCACAAGAATTTCTTGAGCCCGGGAGGCGGAGGCTGCAGCCAACCGAGATCATACCGCTGCACTCCAGCCTGGGTGACAGAGTGAGACTCTGTCTCAAAAAAAAGAAAAAGAAAAAAGAAAAAAAACTTACTTTGAATGAAAACCAACATAAAACAGAAACACTGTAAGTCCTCTCCAAAATTGTGAAAAACAATCAAAAATTCAAAGTGTTATCCCAAACACCCAACTATTTTCTTACAAACCATTGAAAACAACCACAACTAGATTTAGAATATAAAGAAAGCCTGTATTTGATGTGGATTCCATTTACATTTTTCTTCAGTTAAGAAAATTACATTGAATATGACCAAATGGTTCCTTTTAAAAATATAAGAATTCACTTTCTCAAATATATTCTTTTCTCCTAGATTTAACTTCATAGATCCAATTTCACTGAAGTTGACTTCTGAGTACAACTGTGATGTAAGTGATGGCTTTAATGAACAGTAACAACAATTTCCATAAATACAACTGTGAGATTGAGGTAAAGAAACACTGAAAACTAATTTGACATTTTTAATTAGACTTCATTATAAATTTAGTGTTCTGCAACAGCCTATTATCAAAGGCAGCTGTGCCCTGACAGCAGTAGAAAACTTTCATTATACACTGGAAACATTTTGCATAGAGAAAAAGAACACTAGCCTGATGCAAATAGCAAACTTCTCTAGTAAGGTGTAAATGATTCTATTTACAGAAGTTTTCTTCTTTTTTCTTTTTTTAGAGACAGGGTCTTGCTCTGTCACCCAGGCTGGAGTGCAGTGGCTATTTGTGCAATATTTAATTCACATGAAACTTTCCCAGAGTGCTTCTGATGCTTCAGGTAAGGTACACGTTTAATGCTAAATGTCACTTACCTTCCGATAAATCATATGGCACATGGCTACTCGTAACCTCATCCCAGCACACTGAACGTGATAAAAATATAAGTGGTGCAGTATAGCCAAAATAAGCGTGCAAAAAGTCAGCACCGTAGCATAGGCGTATGCTGTGTGCAAAGCCACAGAGTCCGTGGGATCATAATTTTCAAAATAATTAATAATTTTTCCCAGAAATATGGGCTGGATTACTTTGGTACTTTCCTAAAAGAAGAAAAAGAAAAGCCTTTAATTAGACATATAGACCACACCATTTTTTCTTTTTTCTTTTTCTTTTTTCAGATGGGGTTTCACTCTGTCACCCATGCTGGAGTGCAGTGGCACAATCCCAGCTCACAGCAGCCTCGAATTCCCTGACTCAAGCAATCCTCACACCTCAGCCTTACACGTAGCTGAGACTACAAGTGTATGCTACCATGTCCAGCTAATTTTTTTTTTAAGAGACAGGATCTCACTATGTTGCCCAGGCTGGTCTTGAACTCCTAGGCTCAAGTGATCCTCCTACCTCAGCCTCCCGAAGTGCTGGGATTACAGATGTGAGTCACCACACCCAGGCTCATTTTTTCTTAACACAAGCTTTACTTTTATATTTTCAAAATGCAACATTCATCATTAATCTAAAAGAAGAGCAGAACTGTTTTCTTCTTTAAGACAAGCTGATAGAAGTTTTAACCTGAAGCCAAAATTCTAATTTCAAAGTCAATAACGTTTTAGTACATTGTTCTTGGTACACTGTGGGTGCTCAGTATTACAAACAGTGCTTTAAAGCATACTTGGCAAACTACCAAATTAAGTCTTGGCCTAAGGTGAATAAGGAAAAAAGTGTCCCAAGAGGAAAAAGGAATTTGCTTACATAGGGACACCCCAGCTCTCACCCACTTCCTCTGTACTCTTGACATCATGGCACACAGCAAAGTTGAGAAGGCTCATGTAGAAGAGGCCATCACTTTTGCCACCTTCTTCACCATTAAGAGCCTTTATGAGCTGAGATATTGGCACAAACCCAGATCAGAAAAATCAAACTTTCCAATTCTTCCCAGTCCGAACTCTACGTGTCAGTTGATCTAAGACAACCAAGTCCAGCTTCAGTTGCAGTAGAGAAAAGAACCAGGCTTGGGACAATTCCAGGCTCTTGGTCCCACAGGACATTGCTTCAATGTTTCTGCCCCCTACAAGCTCAGATGTGCCCAGAAGAACTGCCATCTTGGCTCAGGTAGTGCAGAGTCAACAATTAAACACAGCAGAAATTAAGCTCAAAGGTAGTATCATCAGTGGGTCTCTATATCAGCCATACTTTGAAGATCCTGGTCTTGAAGCAATATTAATCATCATCTATTCCCCAAGGCAAAATTAAAATCCCACACCAATGAGCTGGGAGGCATGGGGGCTTACCTTCTGAACAAGACATAGGGAATGAAATTTTAATCCCCAAAACTAAAAGCAAAGAAACAGCAGAATGCAGCTTGAGCCACGGTTTGAGGTAAGCAAAGGAGCTTTCCTTTCCTCTCCCTGCCACATGACCACTTCACCCCATAACCTACTTCCTCCCTCTAGAACCCCTTGTAAGGGACCCTTCTCCTTCATCAAAGAAAACCAAACACACATTGCAAATCCAAGTCACCAAAAGTAAACACGTAGGCCCTCCACATCATTTCCTCTTGACTTCTCCAAAGACAAAATGCAAAAAGTCTGAAAATCTTTCAAGACTTTGAAACAAAACTTTTCCTTTTAAGCAATCTCTCCTTCTTAACAAAGACATGATAAACACCTGACAGGTTTGCTATTGATAGCTGTTTTCTGTCTATCTGAAGTAAGGTAAGAAGAATCAATAAAAAACAAAAACAGGCAGAGCATGGGGGTTCACGCCTGTGATCCCAGCAGTTTGGGAGGCCGAGATGCGCACATCACCTGAGGTCAGGAGTTTGAGACCAGCCTGACCAAAATGGAGAAACACCATCTCTACTAAAAATACAAATTTAGCCAGGCATAGTGGCACATGCCTGCAATCCCAGCTACTCAGGAAGCTAAAGCAGGAGAATTGCTTGAACCTGGGAGACGGAGGTTGCAGTGAGCCAAGATCCCACCATTGCACTCCAGCCTGGGCAAGAAGAGCAAAACTCCGTCTCAAAAAAAAAAAAAAAATTAACACACACTTTCAGCCCAAACAACTAGCGCTGGGTCAGGATATTTACAGAAGACATTCACACACACACACACAGACTTCACCAACGGCATTGCCTGCATTGCCTTCCATGAGGTCATGGAAGTTTTCCCCTATGATACAAAAATCAGAAAATACTATTTAGTTGAAGAATTACGAATAAGATGATCAGATATCAAGAACACAGAGGCTCACAGTGTGCCCAATCAGAGGCACTAGGAGTTTATTGAAGAGCTCCCGGTACAATGGGTCATAACACGGACTGTTTAGAGTTTACTGAGATGAAAATCTGGAATTTTACCCCGAGAAGCAAGAAGGCCAAACCGTTCACATGGGCAGCCCCGGCTCAGGAGTGCCAAGGGCAACCAGGGCCGCAGCAGACACACCTGGGCTATCAGCCAGCAGCTCAGTGCTAACGCTTGCCTTTCAAAATGTTCCTGAAACTTCTCACAGTCCCTGGGAGTCACTGTTGCCGGTTACACACTTTTCCATTTCAGCCTGAGGTGAGTGTGATTCAAATGGCAAGAGGGATGCCCCCACCCCCAACCAGAGGAAATAACAGATGCAATAAACCCAGCAAAAGAGAATGCAAAAGGAAGGCAAGTCACCACCACCTCATTGTCCAGGTTTCCCTGCCGAGAGACAGCATTTAACAATCCAGGCAAGCAAACTGGCTCACTGGTGAGTAATGCTGGCTTTTGGTCCCTGCCTTCCCTTAGACCTCTCCGTCCCATATCTTAACCCTCAACTAATAAGAAACAAATCAACGCGGAGAATACTCATTATCAAAATTATAACTAATCAAGTTTAAACTTTCTGGATATCAGTAACAAGGTCAAAAGTAACTCA
This sequence comes from Cacajao melanocephalus, assembly GCA_963573385.1. NCBI lineage: Eukaryota > Metazoa > Chordata > Mammalia > Primates > Pitheciidae > Cacajao > Cacajao melanocephalus. The sequence continues at coordinate 79,584 of CAUYLG010001409.1, forward strand.
CATAGCTTCTCCATCCTGGAGACTAACCAATCCATGACCTGGGGAAGAATCTTTCCACAAACAAGCTAACAATACAGTCCTTACTCCTTCACAAGAATTCTCAACTGTGAAACCACAGAGATTTTTAAGAGTCCAATAGGATACTTCAATGCTCCATACTTCAGGTTCTACCGGAGTCCCAGAGTACTTGAAGGCAGATACTTCTCAATGGAGTATTTGGTACTCAGCCTCCAAACACCTGAGCCCCATCCCATGCTTTCTTGGAGTAACACATTACATGTCTAGGCCCAGTGGGGATGGGGCCTCCATGCTCCTGCTCCCCCATGCACTTCAGATACTCCTTGCCCAACTGCACCATACCTGATGCATGAGAAGGAAAGAAAACACAGGAAATAGAAATGAGCTACCAAAGAAGAACACATTTGAGTGAAAAATACACGCAGGCCAGACGCAGAGGCTCATGCCTGTCATCCCAGGACTTTGGGAGGCCAAGGCAGGTGGATCACGAAGTCAGGAGATCAAGACCATCCTAGCTATGCACAGTAAAACCCTGTCTCTACTAAAAATACAAAAAAATTGGCTGAGCATGGTGGCATGTGCCTGCAGTCCCAGCTACTCAGGAGGCTGAGGCAGGAGAATCGCTTGAACCTAGGAGGCAGAGGTTGCAGTAAGCTGAGATTGCACCACTGCACTCCAGCCTAGAGACAAAGCAAGACTCCATCTCAAAAAAAAAAAAAAAGAAAAAGAAAAAAGAAAAATACAAGCAGGAAAGAGTGAGCTGTGGAAAAATGAGTAACAATTTGTTTTACCAATGGGAAAACAGAGCTGGTCGCAGTGGCTCTCACCTGTAATCCCAGCACTTTGGAAGGCCAAGGCAAGTGGATCACTTGAGGTCAGGAGTTCAAGACCAGCCTGCCCAATATGGTGAAACCCCATCTCTACTAAAAATACAAAAATTAGCTGACGTGGTGGCTCGCACCTGTAATCCCAGCTACTGGGGAGGCTGAGGCACAAGAATTGCTTGAACCCAGGAGGCTGAGGTTGCAGTGAGCCAAGACTGTGCCACAGCACTCCAGCCTGGGGGACAGAGCAAGACTCTGTCTCAGAAAAAAAAAAAAAGAAATAGGGGAGCCGGGGACAAAAGCAGGGTTGAGAAAGATCCAGAGATAAGGAAGAAACAGAGTGAATGGGGAAATAATAACCATTAAGACTCTGGATAAACCTGAAGTCCTCCCTGAATCAGTGCAGTCCCAACTGCAAATTAAAATCATCTGGAAGACTTACATGCTCACTGATGCTCAGGACCCATCCCCCAGATTTAGGTTCCATGATCAGGGTGGGGCTTGAGTTCCCCCCACCTCTGCAAGATTCTGGAGTGTAGAAACCAACGCCTATACACATCACTATCCTCCTCTCCTGCACTATCTCTGTGTCTTGAGTCTGGGGGGCTAGAGACCTGCTGTGAAGAACTTTAAAGACCACGAAGGGCTTTTCATCAGAGCTGCTGCCATGTGTCAGGCTTCTAAGAAAATCCCTTCGGAAAAGCTGATGCTGAGATTTCAGTGATGGAACTAAAACCTTCCGTTCTGCACAGCAGGGAAAATTCAGTGTTCAGTAAAGACTGTACCTACCAAACAAAAAGATGAATCATAATTTTTTTTAACTTTAAACAAAATAGTTTATTTAACTAGTTTGTTTGACTTTAAACAAAATAGTTTGAAAAGATAATCCCTGCACGTTATTGTCTACCCTAAGGACAATGTAAACTGCAAAGAAAAAAACTTTAAATTATTTTCAGAAATCATATTATGGGTAATAGTGTTGATACTGTAAGATAAGATAAATGAATAAGTATGTTGATATCAAGAGCTGGGATTAGGCTAGGGAGAAAAAAGAACAGAGGAAGAGAGAAAAGAGATACAGATGTAAGAGTAAAGAGATAAATAAAAACACTAACATCCTGAATCTGATTTGGAAATACCCACATAAATTCATGATATGTTTATCTTTAAATATAAACATACACATATAAAAGGAGTTAAAGCTGCCAGGAAAAATGGTTGATTCCACAGCTGCGGCGAAAACTGTTCAAGGAGCCTGAAATACCTTGTCACACAAGAAAATGAGGAAACTAGCATGATATATACATGCAAAAGGCTCAGGACCTGACTTCAATAGACCCCCACTAGCCAAAGACAGCCAAAGCATGGGACAGGGATAATAACTGTAAGGATCAGCACATCAGAACCGTTTAAATCCATGAGCTCACAATCAAACTCATCAAAACAAACAGAACAAGCAATAACAAAACATCCATTAACTCCAGAAGAACATGCTGGAGAATCGCTCATTATTTTGAAAATCGGTTTTAAAAAAAGTAACAAAATTAACCATTTCTCCTGCCTTTCCTACAGGTGTACTGTAACTCGGGGTATCAAAGAGTTGATAATGGCAAAGCTTTTCTTTATGCAATATTTCAGCTAATAAACGAGGAGCTGGAATATCACCACTTTGCAAACTCCTAACAAATTAATGGATCTTAAGCAATGATCATTAATGGCTCCAAATATCACACACAACCAAACCTAAGTGAGGTATCTCGAAGTGGTAGGTGGTACACACCCCTGCCTACAAAGTACTACCGCCAAAAGGGTGCAGGGAATAAAACCTGAATCACATCAAGATTCTAGATCTAACTACTAACTGCAGGTACCAGACGGACATGTTAAATGACACAGCATGCAGGGATGCAGAGGACCATGAGAGAGGGAGTGGGGATATGTAGTCAGTCCAATCTAGACCATAGGAATCCATGCAGGACAAGCAACATGGCTTCTTTAATTAAAAAATACACACACAGCCGGGCGCAGTGGCTCATACCAGTAATCCCAGCGCTTTGGGAGGCCGAGGCAGGTGGATCAAATGAGGTCAGGATTTCAAGACCAGCCTGGCCAATATGGCGAAACCCCACCTCTACTAAAAATAAAAAAATTAGTCAGGCATGGTGGCAGATGTCTGTAATCCCAGCTACTCAGGAGGCTGAGCCAGGAGAATCGCTTGAACCTAGGAGGCAGAGGTTACAGTGAGCCAAGATCACACCACTGTACTCTAGCCTGGGCAAAACAGAGCAAGACTCTCTCTCAAAAAAAAAAAAAAAAAAAAAAATTACACACACACACCCATATCTAAAGGGGACAGTAAGCAGGACTTCATAAAAATCAAGAGTGGTCATGAGTTGATAGTTACTGAAGCTGGCTTAGGGGTAGAGGGGAGCTCAGTATCCTATTATATTTTTATATTTTTGGAAAGATCCCAGCTCTTTAGGAGGCTGAGGCAGGCAGATCACAAGGTCAGAAGATAGAGACCATCCTGGCTAACACGGTAAAACCTCGTCTCTACTAAAAATACAAAAATCAGCTGCATGTGGTGGCGTATGCTTGTAATCTCAGCTACTCAGGAGGCTAAGGCAGGAGAATGGCTTGAACCCAGGAGGCAGAGGTTTCAATGAACCAAGATCATGCCACTGCATTCCAGCCTGGGTGACAGAGCAAGACTCTGGCTCAAAAAAAAAAGAACCTAAGAAAGAAAACACCACATAAGGTTTGGGCATGGCCCTCAGGTCAGACAGTTGACCAAGAAATGTACAATTGGAATTATTAAAAGCACACCTCGTTTCTCAGAAAAACATTTAGATAGTCTTCAACTATCCAAAATAGACCAGCAAAGAGCATAGATTCGACTGGAGAGGCAGCCTGCGTCATGGTTTGGCCCACACAGAGGATTCCCAAGCTCCTCCTGGCCCCCTGGAGGCTCTAAGTGGGTGGAGACTTGCTCAGTTCCCATCATTGTCACCATGGAGGTGCACACAGGGACAGGTGTGCTGGAAACTCACAGGCTGTTCTGTTCTAATTAGCATCTGCCTGTAAGAGCACCATGTTCACCATTAGACTAGTACTTGTTTCTTTGAGCATTACAATTATTCCCCAACTCTCACAAGACAGGGGTTTGCATTACTTTGAAATTCCAACCTCAAAGACTCTTCCTGCTGGTGCCACCAGTAGTTCCCAGGGAAGATCCTGCTTGTGTTCTGCTTGGTTAAGAGTATATGGCTAGGGGGTTACGGATCCCCTGTACAGTTGTTCTGTAACCAGAGGAATTAACCATTTATGCCCAGTGTTCCATTATTGGAATGCTAAGCTTGTGGGAGTTATTTATATCCTACTGCTCAAGGTCATTGCCAAGATCTGATTTTTCAAAAAAAAAAAAAAAAAATTGGCAACCTCCAGCATAAATGGGTTAAAAAAGGCCTGAAGGCCATCATAGAAGGTTTTAACAAAATGCTAGGTTGAGTTTAGAGCTTCCACTATCTAAAATTCAAAGTCCAACAAGCAGCATAGATACAAGACCAAAAAATAAAAAGCATCTTCATAAAATCAGTTGTAAAACTAACATTTGTTCTAACTCCATAATTTTTTTTATTTTTATTTTTAATTTATTTTATTTTTGGTGGGGGAAGACAGGGTCTTGCTCTGTCACCCATGCTGCAGTGCAGTGGTGCAATCATAGCTCACTAAAGGCTGGAACTCCTAGGCTCAAGTAATCATCCCCTGGGGTCCCAAAATGCTGGGATTACAGGTATAAGCCACCATGCCTGGTCAATAACTAGCTTTAATGATTGAAAACCCAAAACAGCACCTGAAATGCTTTTGAGATGTAACACTCACTACCTTCATCATCAGAAATTATTTCTCTCCAACTTCTCCGAAACAGCAAAGTGTCAATCAGAAGTCTGGGACAACAAGAGTATTTGTATTAGAATTCAGGCTGCTTTTCACTGCCAGAAGGAAGAGGAAAAAAAAAATCCAAGGATTACCTCAAGTTGAGTGGGGAAGAGCTTTAGCTCCCTGAACTTCACTGCATTGGAACTAAAAGTTCTACCACTTACTATGTTAAAGACACAAAGTTAAAATGAGCATCATCCGCTGGACACAGGGGCTCAGGCCTGTAATCCCAGCACTTTGGGAGGCCAAGGTGGGTGGATCACCTGAGGTCAGACGTTTGAGACCAGCCTGGCCAATATGGTGAAACCCCATCTCTACTCAAAATACAAAAATTAGCCGGGGGTGGCAGGCACCTGTAATCCCAGCTTCTTGGGAGGCTGAGGCTGGAGAATCACTTGAACCTGGGAAATGGAGGTTGCAGTAAGCCGAGATCGCGCCATTGCACTCCAGCCTGGGCAACAAGAGCAAGACTTTGTCTCAAAAAAAGAAAAAAAACAAGAGCATCATCCACTAGTCACTATGCTCATCTAAAGAATAATTGACTACTGTCTAATTTTTCACCATAAACCACCAAGATATTGATGTAAACACAGGACCAACAAGTGCTCTCTTGTGAAAAGCCAAGCTCCACTTTCTATCAGAGGTGCCTGCCACCAGCACTGTATGGGTCCACCTTAATACCTCAGCCTGCCACTCTAAACCTGGGGCCCACCTTGCTAGTGGGAGGGTCCAGATACCAGGACAGAAGAGCTGTCTCCATACTAGTGACTGATCTGGGGTCCTCATCCTTGCTAAGCTAACTGCACACCAACTTCACGACTCAGGCCAAAGGCTACAACTGCAGAGATACCATTGCTCTGCAGCTAACAAGGTGCCTTTCAGGCAACTTGACGTCTCCCCAGACTATCAGTCAGTGTCGTGACCATGCAAGACCACAAGCTTCCCCCTCCTCTGTCCGAGGAGGAGACAACTGGGAATGGTGTCTTCACGGCATGGACGTGGAACTTGGGTCAGCAGGGCTGCCACGCCTCGTATATTTGGAGGATGGTACTTAGTGGGAGAGAGATTTCTAAAGGATTCTTGGTCAGCCAGAAACAGTGGCTCACGCCTGTAATCCCAGCACTTTGGGAGAGCAAGGTGCGCCGACAGCTTGAGCTCAGGAGTTCTAGACCACCCTGGGCAATGTGGTAAAACATCATCTCTACTAAAAATACAAAAAATAAGCCAGGTGTGGTACATGCCTATAGTCACAGCTACTCAGGAGGCTGAGGCGGGAGGATTGTTCAAGCCCGGGGAGATGGAGGTTGCAGTGAGCTGAGATCACACCGCTGCACTCCAGCCTGAGTGACGGAGTGTGACCCTGCCTCAAACAAAAAATTTTTTTAAAAAAAAGGATTCCTGGTCAACCTGAAGGTACCTTGGTGCTCTGACCTGGCCAGCACCCCAGCCACTCTCTAGAACATCACCTGACTTTCCAGCCCCAAGGGACGTAGGAACCTAAGGTAACTTATAATCCTCAATCTGATTTCCCACAGCCATGCTCCACTGCTCCGGGGAACTCTTAGCATCTGACTCATCCCTAGGCCAAGTTCAAGAAGCATGTGCTAGAGACCCTGAAGACAGAGTTCTCAAGACACCTTTATGAGAGTCTGGAGATGGTTAGGGCCCTAAGTCAGCACGCCTGAGACTGGATCTGGGCTTTGTCACTTACGCTTGTGTGGCCCTGGGCACATTACATAACTACATGGCACCCAGTGTCCTCTTCCCGAAAGCAAGGGTAAAAGAATGCCTTCTGACTGAGCATGGTGATTCATGCCTGTAATCCCAGCACTTTGAGAGGCCAAGGCGGGAGGACTATTTGAGCCCAGGAGTTCAAGACCAACCTGGGCAATGTAGCAAAACAAAAAATACAAAAATTAACCAGGCATGGTGGCACACACCTGTGGTCCCAGCTACTCAGGAGGATTGCCTGAGCCCAGGAGGCCAAGGCTGCAGTTAGCTGAGATCGCACCACTGCACTCCAGCCTGGGCAACAGAGTAAGACCCTATTTCAAAAAAAAAAAAAGAAGAAGAAGAAGACGACTACCTTCTACCTTACTAAGTCAACCAAAAGAATAAAAGTAACATTACATATAAAGTACTCGTAGCAGTTCCTGGCACATAGTGTTTTCCAAGTACTCACTATCATTATTACTACAACTACTGCTACTAGCACTGCTGCTGCTACTACTGATACCAACCACTACTAGTCCTGCTGCTGCTTCTACAGCACTGCTGCTAGGACTGAGCATGAGCCACCATATCCGCCAGGTCCTCCACTCCCTACTCTTCTGCCGTGACTCCCCAATAACCATCCCTCTAAAAGAAAGACCAGCACTCCGTCAACTGTACCTGTACTAAGCTCCCCTCGATCCGGGTGTCTCCCCACATGCCCACCAACAGTAAGGATTCCCATGCTCCCAGCACCAGACCAGGGCCTGTCCTCAAGTCTCAGGAGAAACTCGAGTTGCCGCAGCCTCTACTCCTGTGCCTGCTTCTCCCAAAAGTTTATCAAATCTCATTCTGGTCTATCATCATCTGTGGTTTAGAGAACCTACCCTAAGTGGCTGGCAGCCCAGGACAGCACGGACAGCCCTGAGCACCACAAGCTCAGTTCCTTCTAAATCATCCTGTTTTCAATTTCATAAGCAGCTGGTAACAAAGGGAAACTAGAGAAATGGAAGTAGCAGCAGGAGATCTGCCTCGAAACCTATGTGAGGCCACTCATTCCTACCACACCTAACCAGACACCTGGCCTGAGCCTTAGGCACTTACAGAGGCTCCATGGCTACCAGACAACTTCTCTGAGGTTGCACAGCCAAACTGGGCCAGGAGATCCTGTACACACCGGCCACACTCACACCAACTCGTCATTCTGTTTCTCTCCAACTGAGATGTATTGGGGCCATGTGGAAACATCATTGCTGGGACACCCCCCGCACAGGTTAAAGACGCACAGGTTAAAGCTCTCCCCCCGCACAGGGAGAACCTGAGAGACTCTGACACCCTCTTCCCCACTCAAGTCAGTTCCACTGGTTATTCTACAGGTCCACCCCATCCTCCACAAAGCCACAGCAGCATTGGCGGGGGTGAGGGGGGGGTCGGGTGGGTACCCTCTCAAAGGTGGCATTAACCATCTGGCACCCTGGTCAACACACCTTTGTCACCAATGAGACCATCCATCTCCCAGGACCGTCCAGTTCCCTGTTGTCTGACAGATTCCCCAGGTGTAGGGCAGAGCTCACCTACCTGCCTCCCACTGCCCACTGTGCCCTCCACAACAAAAAGCACGTTCAGACTGGCATGGTGGCTCACATCTATAATCCTAGCACTTTGGGAGGCAGAGGCGGTCAGATTGCCTGAGCTTAAGAATTTGAGACCAGCCTGGGCAACACAGTGAAATACCATCTCTACTAAAATATAAAAAAATAGCCAGGTGTGGCAGTGTGTACCTGTAGTCCCAACTACTTGGGAGGCTGAGGCAGGAGAATCGCTTGAACCAGGAGGCAGAGGTTGCAGTAAGCTGAGATTGCACTACTGCACTACTGCACTACTGCACTCCAGCCTGGGTGACAGAGCAAGGCTCCATCACAAAAAAAAAAAAAAAGGCATACTCAACAGGAGCTACAGCCCCCACCTACAAACCAACCTCACTCCCAAAAAATGCACCAGGACAACTCCTCACCCTGCATTTAAAGCCACCCTTTTGTAGCAATGGCAACGTCCACCCCTGCTACTCTCATGGCACAGAGGGCACAAGTAACCCAGTGGGACCCACTCCATCTCCTCTAGCAGGCCGCAGACCTGAACAGGCAGGCTACCTGGCACTGTGCCCAGGCAGAACACCATCTTGCTGTAGGATCTTGACAGAGGCCCTTGGTGTCAACAGAGGTCATGGCCCTCCTGGATCTCTGCCTTTGATTTTTCATGGAATGTCCATTTATACACTCTCTGCAAGGCCAGGCACCAAGACTCTACCTTCCAACCAACAATCCACTCCAACCACAAGGAAGACACCCAGAATGGGTGCTGCATGAATTCCCTGGGGTGCACAGTAGTCGGACCTTCTTCCCAGAGGGGGTTTTGGCTCCCAGCACCTGGGCCCCCTGGGAGCGGGTAGCTCTTGAGGGCTTCAGCCAGCTCCAGCCTCTGGGGCACCACCACCAGCGAGGCCCTCAGTTCTGTTTCCCTGAGAGGAGAGAGGTGACAATACCTCCCCAGGAGAGCATTTATCAGATTTGCCTTGGTGAACAACGATTTGTTGAACACCTGTAAAATGTGTTACATTATTCTGGGCTCTGATCCAAAATCACTTCCTCCAAACCACAAGGCACATTCTCCTTGAGGCTGTAGGATCCTCTCTTGACCAGGGGTGACTCTTAGCATTGAAAACATTTACTCTGCCAGGCGTGGTGGCTCACGCCTGTAATCACAGCACTTTGGGAGGCCGAGGCAGGCGGATCATGAAGTCAGGAGTTCAAGACCAGCCTGGCCAAGCATGGTGAAACCCTGTCTCTACTAAATATACAAAAAAATTAGCCTGGCGTGGTGGCACATGCCTGTAGTCCCAGCCACTCGGGAGGATGAGGCAGGAGAATTGCTTGAACCTGGGAGGCGGAGATCACACCACTGCACTCCAGCCTGGGCAACTGAGTGAGACTCTTGTCTCAAAAAAAAAAAAAAAAAAAAAAAAAAACCAAAAAAACAAAAATTAGCCGGGCATGGTGGCGTGTGCCTATAATCCCAGCTACTCAGGAGGCTGAGGTAGGAGAATCACTTGAACCCAGGAGGCAGAGGTTGCCGTGAGCCAAGATTATGCCACTGCACTCCAGCGCCTGGATGACAGAAAGAGACTCCATCTCAAAAAAATAAAAATAAAAAAAAGATCATTTACTGAGCACCAATATTGTCCTACCATAGAATAAAACGCTCTTCTTCTATGACACTGTATTTTAATTGGTTACACGTAAAGCAATAATGACCTTGAGCTTCAATCACTTAAATATTCACCTGGATAAATATACTCACTGAACTAACTACCTAATGCTTCCTAGACATGTTTAATCCTTAGACCTTAAAATACCTTCAGACTCCATCTGGCCACCTCTCCCTTCTGTTCCCCCATCCATTACGGCACCAATCAATGGCGAGCACGTATACTCTGTGTCCCGGAAAACAATTCACAGTATGTAAAGCTTTTACCTCAATTAATGTAAAAATTCCCAAAACTAAGTAAGACTTCCAGTAACACTTTATGATTGCTCGTGTTAAAGAAGGCTTCTGTGCATCATTCTCAGCTCTTAAAACTTCTTTATCCCAGAACCTACAATGAGGAAAAAGCTTCATCAATAAGAGTGCACCCTGCCACAGTGTAAAACAGGGGAGGTGGCAGAGTGACAGGTAGGCATTTAAGACAGGGCATTTTGCGACTATGTCATAAATGCTGCTAATTGCTCCCAGGGCTCCTGAAGGGGATGTGTGGTATAGAATCTGTAGCATCAGAAAAACAGGCCTTGTGGGGAAGTCTGGGGAAACAAGTTACTGCCAAGCTTTGCTGGAATGAAGCCCCATCAGGAGCACAGATAAGCCAGACAGCCTCCTCCAGTCATACCACTTCCACTTCCAGGGACAGACCTCAGCCATCTCCAGCCTTTGGTGCTGGCTCCCCACACCTCTACAGAGGCACAGGAAACAGGAGTGTCCCCCAGGCCACCACAGTAGTCTGAGCCCAGGGACGGCCTGAGGAAGGTGACACTGTTCACCTTAAGGGTAAACGGAGGCTCCAGACAGGACTCAGGAAGGCAAAGCCCACTCCCCACACACAGACACTCTCACGCTTCCTTAGCGCCCACTTTGCCTCCCACTCACCCTTGCAACTCCTCTCCAAGGTGCTGGGAGCGGACTTCCGGCAGCACTGAATACATATCATCTTCCTCTAATCTCCGTTTATGGCCAATTTTAAACAAGGGATTGAGCCACCTGTTAACAAGAGAAAAGAAGAGACACATATCCAGAATTACACATCTGTGTTTAAGCAGACCCCTACCTCCATGGGTTTTCCTTAAACTTACCTTTAAAACACATACAGCTATAAATAGACATAGAGATATGAATAGACAGAGCTAGAGAAAGAGAGAAAAATTAACATGTGCATGCACACACACACACACATATACACACACACACAGTCCCTAGCTCTATCCACAGAGAGGCCCCAGAAGCAATAGCACACCAGGAGCTGAGAGCATGCTGGTGCCCAGATCCTAGTTTCCAATACCATTCTCCCCTAAAAGGAACCAGGGCTCCTTGAAGAAATTGCTGATTCCAAGGCTGGGGCAGACAAAGTACAAGATAGGCCATGAGATCTCATGGAAACATTCAACGAATCAAGATGATGGGCCCAAAGAACAGAGAAGCCAGCTTGGCCAAGTCCCACTAGACAAGTCTGTGATAATGGAAGCATCCAAATACATCAGGACAGCCACGAATTCGAACCCACTGAATAACAAAAGAATCCGCAAGTCCTTACTGAGACATAAACGGGGGAAGAAGGAAAAAGCTCTCAGATAAAGAACAATGGGGTTAGAAAACACTTTCAATGGAAGCTAAAACCAGGAAGCCATCAGCTTCAGCAATACAGGAGACATTCTCCACCCAGGATCACAACCCCCAGCACCATTTCCAGCAAACAGGAGTCTTAGACAAGGGTTAGTAGAGAGTTTTGTTATTTACTGTTGGTGGTGGTTGTATTTAGTTTTTGTTGTTTTTTTCCCCAAGATTTTGAGAAGTTCTGAATACCAGTTTCTTTCTTTCCTTTTTTTTTTTTTTTTTTGAGATGGAGTCTTGCTCTGTTGCCCAGGCTAGATGGAGTGCAGTGGAACAATCAGAGTTTACTGCAGCCTCAAACTTCTGAACTCAAGCAATCTTCCCACCTCTACTTCCCAAGTAGCTAGGAGTATAGGGACATGCCACTGTGCCCGGCTAATATTTCTTATTTTTTGTAGGGACTGGGTCTCTCGGCCAGACGCGGTGGCTCACGCCTGTAATCCCAGCATTTTGGGAGGCCAAGGCAGGTGGATCACCTGAGGTCAAGAGTTCAAGACAGCCTGGCCAACATGGAGAAACCCCATCTCTACTAAAAATACAAAATTAGCCAGGCATGGTGGTGCATGCCTGTATCCTAGCTACTCAGGAGGCAAAGGCAGGAGAATCGCTTGAACCTGGGACGGGGAGGTTGCAGTGAGCCGAGGTTGCATCATTGCATTCCAGCCTGGGCAACAAGAGCAACCATCTCAAAAAAAAAAGAGAGAGAGAGAGAGAGACTGGGTCTCTCTATGTTGCCCAGGATGGTATCAAACTCCTGGGCTCAAGTGATCCACTTCAGCCTCCCAAAGTTCTGGGATTACAGGCATGAGCAACCAAGCTCAGCCAATAGTGGTTTCTTAATGCGTTATAAGGGGGAAAACCCAGGTCCCAGCTTCCCGTCTCTGTGACCCTGACCAAAGTACTCAGTTTCTACGAGCTTCATGTTCCCCATATCTACAAGCAGAGGAGGAAATAAAATCTAACTATCTTTGGTAAATCCCCTCATCTTCCCTTTCCCTCTCTCCTTTTCTTCCCTTTCAGCTCTCTCTCTCTCTGTCTCCTTAATTCCTTCAGGCCCCTTCTATTTCTCTTCTCCTCCTTCTTCCTGACCTTTTTGTAACCACTGGCCAAGATGGAACTAAAATATTATCTCATTACTTGATACTCATTGAATCAAGATTGTTCTCTCTTTAATGGACAAATTCAATATTTTATATTCTTCAGAAGCCAAGCCTAATAAAACCTTTTTCAATGGCTCATGCATTTGTGTAACCCTAAAATTACAGTCTATCAAAGAAGAAAAGTTTCTCCACCTTTATTAGAAATGAACAATACCAAAGGAAGAGATGTGGGAGGGAAGGTCATGTCTGCTCTATACCTCCTGAACTTAGCCCTGGAAACATGGGATGCACAAGGCAAGTGAGAAAGCAGGTGTGTGCTCAGACCCACGAAGGTGAAGGTCAAAGCTGCGAGCTTAGTTGAGAGCTTAGAGAACAAGGAAGGCTAAGGGCACGTTGAGTGAAATCCCCTGTGGCAGCCCACTGAAGGAGTTCGCTCATGTCTTGTGATGCTATACAGTCATCCCCCCATAACCATGGTTTCGCTTTCCACAGGTTGAGCTGCCCATGGCTGACTGAAAAGATTAAATGGGAAATTCCAGAAATAATTCCTAAGGCTTCAATCACAGGCTATTCTGAGTAGCATGATGAAATCTCCCACAGACTCACCAGGATGGGAATCCTTCCTCTGTCCAGCATCTCCACGCTGCAGATGCCACCCACCCTTAGTCACTTAGTAGCCACCTGGGTGATCAGATCTATTGTCGTGGCATCACAATACTGGTGTTCAAGTCACCCTTATTTTACTTAATAATGGTCCCCAAAGAGCAAGCATAAGGATGCTAGCCATTTGGATATGCCAAGGAGAAGCCACAAAGGCCTTCCTTTATACGAAAAGGTGAAAGTTCTCAAGCCAATAAGAAAAAAAAAAAGAATCATCTGCTGAGGTTGCTGAGATCTGGTTTAAGAGTGAACCTCCTGGCCGTGCACGGTGGCTCACGCCTGTAATCCCAGCACTGTGGGAGACCAAAGCGGGCAGATCACGAGATCAGGAGATTGAGACTATCCTGGCCAACATGGCAAAACCCCGTCTCTACTAAAAAATACAAAAATTAGCTGGGTGTCATGGCACGTGCCTGTAGTCCCAGCTACTCAGGAGGCTGAGGCAGGAGAATTACTTGAACCCAGGAGGCGGAGGTTGCAGTGAGCTGAGATTGCGCCACTGCGCTTCAGCCTGGCACCTGGCAAGAGAGCAAGACTCTGTCTCACCAAAAAAAAAAAAAAAAAAAAAAAAGAGTGAACCTTCTATCCACGAAATAGTAAAGAGTATATTGTTGTAATTATTCTATTATTATCATGGTTATTCGCTTACTGTGCTCAATTTATAATTTAAACTTTACCATAGATATGCGTAAGTAGGGCCGGGCACAGTGGCTCATGCCTGTAAGCTCAGCACTTTGGGAGGCCGAGGCAGGTGGATCACCAAAGGTCGGCAGTTCGAGACCAGCCTGGCCAACATGGTGAAACCCCATCTCTACTAAAAATACAAAAATTATCCGTGTGTGGTGGCAGGCACCTGTGATCCCAGCTCCTTGGGAGGCTGAAACAGGAGAATTGCTTGAACCTGCGAAGCAGAAATTGCAGTAAGCTGAGATCATGCCACTGCACTCTAGCCTGGGCGGCAGAGCGAGACTCTGTCTCAAAAACAAAACAAACAAAAAAAGATATGTGTAAGTTGGGAAAAAACCACCAGGGTTCAGCACTACCCATGGCTTTAGGCAGCCACTGAGGGTCTTGGATGATGGTAGTCCCCCTGCCTCCTCGGATTGGGGAGACTACCGTACATCTATAAAGAGAGAGAAATGGATACACAGGACTTCAACTAGATAGGCTTAATGCTTCATTCATGAACCTTCACCATTTGGGAGCCACAAATAGTAAAGGACTAGAGTTCTGGTGCCAGGAATTCAATACTAATTTTAAATAGTATCTGCTGTCTGGTGACCAGCCTAGACTATGAACTTCTAATCTTGGTATCTTTAAATCTGAATGCCCTTTGTTCCTCATTCAGTTTCCACAGTTCCTCCTCACCTTCCTGTGTTTCTACGGAAAACACCTGAGAATGCCTCTCCCCTCCCCATGCCTCCACCATAGAAAGGTTAGCGCACAGCCAACCATGCCTGCCCCAGGCTTTCTCCAAAACAGCTCCATTGAAAAAATGATGCTGAGTTTCCATTTTGCCCACTGACTCTCCCATGGGGCTCACCCTCTGACTTTACCCACACTGAAATTTTCTCTGTAGCATCTCTCACCATTTGAAAGGCTATTACATTTCACTTTTTTTAGAATCATGTTTTCCCCCCAGAGCATCTAAGGCTCCACAGGATGGGGTTTTCCTGTGTTGTTTGCTGCCAAGCCATCCATACCTACAAAATGCTGGGTACGTATAAGGCACCCAGATTTGTCACATGAATGAACACATCCTCCAAAAATCCCCACAGGTGGCCTGGTGCAGTGGCTGATGCCCATAATCCCAGCAATTTGGGAGGCCAAGGCGGGTGGATCACTTGAGGTCAGGAGTCCAAGACCAGTCTGGCCAACATGGTGAAACCCCATCTCTTCTAAAAGTACAAAAATTTGGCTGGGCACGGTGGCTCACGCCTGTCATCCCAGCATTTTGGGAGGCCAAGGTGGGCAGATGAGGTCAGGAGCTCGAGACCATCCTGGTCAACATGGTGAAACCCCATCTCTACTAAAAATACAAAAATTAGCTGGGCATGGTGGCACATGTCTGTAATCCCAGCTACTCAGGAGGCTGAGACAGGAGAATTGCTTGAAACAGGGAGTCAGAGGTTGCAGTGAGCCGAGACTGTGCCAATGCACTCCAGCCTTGCAACAGAGCGAGACTCCGTCTCAAAAAAAAAAAAAAAAGGTACAAAAATTAGCCGGGCATGGTGGCTGGGGGGCCTATAATCCCAGCTACTCGGGAGGCTAAGGCAGGGAGAATCGCTTGAACCCAGGAGGCGTAAGTTGCGGTGAGCTGAAACCGTGCCACTGTACTCCAGCCTGGATGACAGAGCGAGACCCTGTCTCAAAAAAAGAAAAAAAACACTCAAATTAATACAGTTAAACTCCAAAACCCATCTTCAGAGACAAGTCTCCATATAAATGTAATAAATGGAAGGTTAAGTGTTCCTTCCAAATGTGGGCAATGCCCTAATGGAAATTTTTGTATTAAGTGGATTTTTCTTTTTTTGAGAGAGAGAGAGAGGGCCTCACTCTGTCACCCAGGCTGGAGTGCAATGGCACAATCACATCTCACTGCAGCCTCAACCTCCCAGGCTCAAGTGATCCTCTCACCTCAACCTCCCAAGTAGCTGGGATAACAAGGCACATGCCACCATGCCCGGCTATTTTTTTAAAGTATATTTTTATAAAGACGAAGTCTCACTATGTTGCCCAGGCTGGTCTCAAACTTCTGGCCTCAAGTAATCCTCCCATCTCAGCCCCGCAAAGTGTTGGGATTACCGCACCTGGCCTAAAGGGCTTTTATAGACAGAACTGGGTAACATTTTCCTTTCTACCTGACACTGCACAAAGAATTTCTCAGAGTATTATATGCTTTTTTCTAAATCTAGTCTTAATAAGCTTTCAACATCTTTATATATATGAAATAGTTTTCGGAAATGATGGTCATAATTTTGCTAAAATAACATGGCTAGTGCCTACGGGCACATGCAATACCCCTGACTCATAACCAACTGCTGATTCAACACCTCCTCCTCTTGGGTGTCTGATAAGCATATCAAACTAAACAATGTCCAAAACAGAACACCTTATCATCCCACAAGAAATCCCCTTCCTCCCAGCTTCTCCCTCTCAGCTGTCAGCCATCACATCTTTCCCCTTGCCCAGATTTTCCAAAAAAAAAGAAAACCTTCAGGTGACCCTGCAGGCCATCTCTCCTTTGTCACTCTTAGATAGGACATATCTAAGCATCAGCAAGTCCTGTTATTTCAACCTGCAAAGTACATCCAGAAACAGCCACACTGACCCTAGGAGGCTCACCCTCCGCCCTTGCCCATGCTTAAATTTTCTGCTCAGCACCTTTCAACATTAGAAAGGCTATTACGTTTCACTTTTTTCTAAACCATGTTTTCCCCAACAAGGATGGGGTTTTTCTGTGTTGTTTGCTGCTGAGCCGCCCATGCCCACAACAGGCTGAGCACATCAGAGGCACCCAGATTTGTCACATGAATGAACACATTCTCTAAAAATTACCCATTTTAACATCTTTAAACTCCAAAATCCATTCTGAGTCTATGGTATAAGATTCTCAATTACAGATATAAATATTAAATAATTTACAGATATAAATAAGTCTGCCATAGCAAAGGTTTCCTAAACGCCTGGATTCTGCAAATGGGTTTCAGAAAGAGGGTGCGATGACAGACACAGGTACAAACGTGTATTTTCTAGAAGGTACGTGACTGAGTGCTGGGCAGGGGGGCTGGGGAGGGGGAGAAATGGTATAGCTCACCGCCAGCACATCTTCTCATATAACTCTCCAGCAACTCTGCTCAGACCCCAAAACCTGCATGCTCAAAGGAAACAAAATCCTTCCAAGTTCACCAGGGCCTCTGTCCTTACAAAGTTTCCCATGGCCTAGCTCCAAGGAGAGCCAGACATACCTGATTCCTTCAATCTCCTCCCCTTCTCTGCAGTCCAAAATAGCCATTCTCCATGCCCTAAAGTTCAACGCCCACCAGGCACAGACATCGCTGGAATGGATCTCGCGTGAGAGTGGAGCACCCATACCACAGGCCTTCTCAACATGGTCCCAACCCAGCTGATCTTGGTCCATGGCCAAGTAAGTTAAACTCAGGCAGCATCTGTCAAGCTGTGATCTTCTGTGATTACTCCTCTAACATTCCTCCATTCCTAAAACATGCTCAAAGCCCATTTTCTCATCCTTTCCCTCTTCACTCTACTACCTGTTCTTTCTATGTCAACCTAAGTGATAGGCAGTGTGGACCCTGGCCACCTCTCTCCCGGGTCCCCCCAGCCCCCTCCACGCCTGTCAACGTGGGTCCTTCCATGCTGTAGGCACCACAGAAATTTCCTGCCACAGAGTTTCAAAGCCCTCCCTGCTTCATCCCCAGCCTTCCTGTTTCCCTCTTCTCCCACCAGCTAATCCATGCCTTTCACTTCTTCACAGGGCCCCTCATCTTACAATCCCATCTACCCAGCACTTTCTCACACAATGACTAGCACCGAGAATCTATAGCCACTGTGCATGACTAACCGTCTTAGTCTTCTTCCTTAAAAAAAAGACGCACTTGGCATATTTATATGCAACTTACTAACAGAATAAAATGAAGAAATGAAAGAGACAGGGTCAGGCCAGGTGCAGTGGCTCACACCTGTAATCCCAGCACTTTGGGAGGCTAAGGCAGCAGATCAGGGAGTCAGGAGTTCAAGACCAACCTGACCAACAGGGTGAAATGCCATCTCTACTAAGAAATACAAAAATTAGCCAGGTGTGGTGCCAGGCACCTATAATCCCAGCTACTCAGGAGGCTGAGGCAGGAGAATCGCTTGAACCTGGGAGGTGGAGGTTGTAGTGAGCCAAGATCACGCCATTGCACTCCAGCCTGGCAACAGAGCAAGACTCCCTCTCAAAAAAAAAAAAAAAGGGACAGGGTCTATCTTTGTCACCCAGGCTGGGGTACAGTGACGTAATCATAGCTCATTGTAATCTCAAACTCCTGGGCTCAAGTGACCCTCTCACATAGCTGAGACTAGAAGTACGTGCCATCATGCCCGACTGAGCAGGATATTAATTATTTCTGCTGCCCAAGTCATGTGGCCGACTCATAAGGAGATTAAAGCATCGTTCATTGCAACTATCATGTGAAGGATCTTAGGACTAGCCAGAGAAGCCATACTATGTAGTCAGCAAGGCCCGTGTGGCCACCTACTAGATGCAGAGCTCACTGTCGCCAACATCCTTCTGAACCCATCAGTGTATGATGTTGATTCTCCTCTGAAAATCAGGCCATTGGCCGGGGGCTGTGGCTCACACCTGTAATCCCAATACTTTGGGAGGCTGAGGCAGGAAGATCACTTGAACCCAGGAGTTTGAGACTAGCCTGGGTGACATGGCAAAACCCTATCTCGACAAAAACATAAAAAACTAGCCAGGTGTGGTGGCATATACCTGTAGTCCCAGGTACTCAGGAGGCTGAGGTGGGAAAATCACCTGAGCCTGGAAAGTCAAGGCTTCTGTGAGCCATGATCCTGTCACTGCACTCTAACCTGGGTGACAGAGTGAGATCCTGTCTCAAAATAAAAAAAAAAAGAAAGAAAGAAAAGAAAAAAGATCTGGACATTAATTAGTACCTGCACAAATCAAGTACTTTCTTCTAAACAATTAAACCTCATCTCCCACAAGAGATGACATAGCTCTCTCTTGCTTCCAAGCTCAAAGAACCACTTGCAAGACTAACGAATAAGACAGCTTAACAAAGGGAGCATCTGAAGCCTCTCATTTGGATTTGTGCACCAAGAAGGACACAGAAGAATATACAATGGATCCTCAAACAATGCAGGGTTTGGGGTGCTACCCACCCCTCCTTGCAACCAAAAACCCACATATAACTTTTGACTCCCCAAAACCTTAACTACTAATAGCCTACTGTTGGCTAGAAGCCTTACCGGTAACATAAGGTTGATGAACACATATTTTGTATGTTTTATGCTCTATGTATTATATACTACATTCTTACAATAAAGTGAGCTAAAGAAAGGAAACTGTCATTAAGACAATCATTGTGGAAAATCACTGAGGAGAAGATATACATGGAAGTGGATCATAAAGGTCTTCATCCTCATCATCTTCACGTTGAGTAGGCTAAAGAGGAGGAGGAAGATGAGGGATTGGTCTTGCTGTCTCAGAGGTGGAAGAGGCTAAAGAAAATCTGCATGTATGGCCAGGCATGATGGCTCACTCCTGTAATCCCAGCACTTTGGAAGGCCAAGGTGGGTGGATCACCTGAAGTAAGGAGTTCGAGACCAGCCTGGCCAACATGGTGAAAACCCATCTCTACTAATAATATAAAAATTAGCTGGGTATGGTGGCTTGTGCCTGTAATCCCAACTACTCCAGAGGCTGAGGCAGGAGAATTGCTTGAACCCAGAAGGCATAGGTTGCAGTGAGCCAAGATGGTGCCAATGCACTCCAGCCTGGGTGACAGAGTGAGACTCCATCTCCAAAAAAAAAAAGAAAAGAAAAATGTGCATGTAAGTGGACTCTTGCAGTTCAAACCCTTATTGCTCAAGGGTCAACTGTACTTCCTGGGGTCAAAGAATTGCTCTAGAAGCTGAATTACATGCATGTAAACAACTGATAAAACTTAGGCAGTTATCTTGATGCTTTCCCAGACTGCTCAAAGTTTATCTGTCCCTGGGAAATAAACATGTGTTGTATGCCTTTACTTTAATTGAAGACATGTGTCATGTTACTCAGCACGCAGCCGTGCCTCACACCTAAGTCTCGCCCATATGAACCCACACATGCCTGCAGTAGCCCCAACCTGCCTTTCCAGGAGCATTTGTCCCAACAAAAACCCTTTCTCTCTACACCTTTTGCTCCATCACCGTGGCCCAAGGTGCCATGAACATTCGTGGTCTCAACAGCCTGCTAGCTGACCTACCCACATTCACCCTTGGTTTCCCTATGATCTTTCAACAGAAAAGCCAGAGTGGATTCTTAAAAATATCACACCATGCTGCTCTCCTGCGTGGAAAACAATGAAACTCATGGCGGGTGCTATGCTTGACTGGGTCACCCTCGTTCAGTGTTTCAGCCACCCTGGCCTGACGTGGTTCTGACAGCCTCCCACACTCCTATTTGCTGTCCCCCTGCCTGTGAGCAAATGCTTTTCCCCATCTTCTCCCACGATTAGATCTTCTCTCCTGCAGGTCTCAATCCCCAGAGAGTCCTACCTTTGTGTACAAAAAAAACAAACATACCCTCATTGTCACCCATTTATATCCTCATTCTCACTTTCTTTACCCATTTACTATAATTTATTTGTGTAGATAAAAATAATGCACTTAATTACTTTGTCACTTTCCCCTCTAGAACAAAAGCTCGCTGAGGGCAGGATCTTTTATGGTGTTCACTGAGCCAGAGACCAGGGGAGCCACTCAAAACTGTGTGGGGTGAATGAGTGAATGACTCTCTGCCCAGGCTGAGGAGCAGTGGCAGAGAATACCCACAACCAGGTCCCAGCAACCTCTTTAAGCACCTGCAGGAGAAGGGGAATGTGCAGGTCACTTGAGGTCAGTAAATGATTCAACAGATGCTCTAGCCTCACTCAGTAAGTCATTTATTGTTAAAAGAATAATGCATTTTAAAGTACTTTCAGTTGTGGCAAATTATTAATCATTGGTTAGTTTTCCTTGAAGAGTCTGCCAGCCCTGGCTGCGGGAGGCTCCTGGGCCCAGCCTGGGGGCTCCATCGAGGCAGGGTGGAGAGGGAGGTAGGCTGCTCAGTCAGGGACTCTGGTGGCAGGGGCTGGGTACAAGGAGACACAATGACAGATCTCACAGGAAGACCCACTCTACCTCATTAGAAACGCCTTCCCCTCAGGCAGGGTTTCTCAGCCTTGGCATTACTAGCATTTGGAGAAGAGTACCTCTTTGTTGGGGCTGCCGTTCTGTGCACTGTAGGATGGTTAACGGCACTCTACCCTCAAGAAGCCAATAGCATCCCCATCCCAAGTCCTGACAACTAAAATGATCCACAGGCATTGCCTGGGTAACAAAATCACATTGATCAGAAGCACTGCACTAAGGTCTTTGATAGCCTTTCTGACAGGCTATAGAATCTTTCATCAAATGTTGGCCCCAGACAGAAGTCACAAGACAATGACAGCAGTCTTTTAGCCACATTAGAAAAGGATATAAACCCATTACTATATTCACTGGTTCAATTCCACTCTAAGAGTCCTGGCCAAGACGGTGAAACCCCATCTCTACAAAAAATACAAAAATTAGCCGGGCGTAGTGGCAAACGCCTGTAATCCCAGCTTCTCAGGAGGCTGAGGCAGGAGAATCACTTAAACCTGGGAGGTAGAGGTTGCAGTGAGCCGAGATCATGCCACTGCACTCCAGAGCGAGACTCCGTCTCAAAAAAAAAAAAGAATTATAGCAAGATGGGACATGCTACATCTTTTTTTTGTGGGAAATTAAAAAAAAAAAAAAAAAAAGATGGAACATGTGCAGTCATAGGCTATGCAGAGATGCTACCTCTGGGCTTTTTGTAAGTCTCTACAAAGCTAAGGAATCAACATCTCAGTTCACCAAAGACTCATCTTCTGTACAGCAGAGGTTCTCAAAGTGAGATCCCTGAACCAGCAGCACCAGCATTCCCTGAAGAGTTAGAAATGTAAATTCTCGGAACCCACTCCGGGTCTATGAATCAAGAACTCTGGGAGTAGGGTCCTGCGATCTGTACCTTCTGATGTTTCCCAGGTGATGTGGATACAGGGTCAGGTTTGAGAACCTGCCATACAGCTTGCTTTTTGACACACCAAATGGGACGCACTTGTCTGGCATGTACGCAAATACTCCCAACCAACCCTGGCTCATTAGCAAAATCCCAACCTCAGCCTGAGTTTTACTGGGGAGTTACTTGTTTTGTTTTCTGGTAAACTTCAATACATTACCCAATTATGCCTGGGGAGTTTTAAAACAAAAACCCACAGACATCTGGAGCCCCAGCCCAAATGACTAAATCAGAACAAGTCAAGATGAAACAGAAGTGGTAGTCCTTAGAAAGTTCCTCTCACCCAGCGCATCCAGGTCATCAGCCAGGTCTGGGAACCACTTGTACGGTACAGAGGAGAAAGAGGGTGTAGGTACCTGGGAAGTTGGAGAGGGTTTGGAGAAAGGGACAAAGTTTGAGCAAACTTTAGGGAAAGAATTTGGAGATCACCAAGAAGACAAAGGAGGAAGAAGGGACAAGTTTCTTAGAAAAACAGAGCCACATAGCCAAGACTTCTTGCTTAGAAACAGCAGAAAAAATGCTGCATGGGGTTTGGGGTGATCATGGGGTAATCAAAGGTCTTGTATTCCCAACTCAGAAGTGTGGACTTTATCCTAACGATAACAGGAAAATCATTAATGTTTTTAAACTACTTGGTACGTGAACTGTGGAAGGCAAGGAAACCAGTTAGGAATTGGATTTGAAAGAAACTTGAGCAATACAGAGAGTCCCATCCTTTCATTCAAGCAGACTAGATCACTTCACCCTCGCTACATCCCCGGGCTGCACAGATCTCACCTCCCCTGCTTGGTTGTAACTCTGCGACTCTACCACAGAAACATGCGGGTGCACAAGAAGTCGGTTTAAAATCCCAAGTCCTATTTCTAATTTCCATTGGGATCTCAATACAAGAAAACCATTGTAACCCAAGTCATCCATTCAAAAACAATTTTGTAAATGTCCTATTTTGTAGAAAAGGAAGAAGCAACTCTAAATTCTTTTACTCTGAAATTACCTAGAATTAGCATAGCAGTAACATAAAAAGCTGTATCTATGAGCAACTCTTCGTATCGGCAAAGCATACATTAAATTCGTTGTCACTAAAATCAGATATTAGAAAGGCTCATCTACTTTCTAGTATTAATGGTGACATGGCTATTGAAGAAGGAAAAAACACAGAGAAAAGTAATAAACCTTACATACACAGAGTTTTACCCAAATAGAAGTCCAACGCTACATTGGCTGAAGACAGTACGCTAGCACATTAGAGTTGCAAGATAGACAATATCAATAAACTGTCAAAAAACTACCGCATCACTATGTTCTAACGATACTGAAAACATTAATAAGAAATTAACTTCAAGCCAGGCATGCCTATAATACCAATGCTTTGGGAAGCTGAGACAGTGGGAATCTCTTGAGCCCAAATGTTCCAGACCAGCTTGGGCAACATAGTGAGGTCTCACCTCCACAAAAACAAATTTTTTTTTGCCAGGCACAGTGGCTCACGCCTGTACTCCCAGCACTTTGGGGGCTGAGGCAGGCAGATCATGAGGTTAGGAGTTCAAGACCAGCCTGACCAACATGGTAAAACCCCGTCTCTGCTAAAAACACAAAAATTAGCAGGGATGGTGGCAGATGCCTGTAATCCCAGCTACTCAGGAGGCTGAGGCAGGAGAATCACTTGAACCCAGGAGGCGGAGGTTGAAGTGAGCCAAGATCACACCACCGCACTCCAGGCTGGGTGACAGAGTGAGACTCCATCTCTTTAAAAAAAAAAAAAAAAAAAAAAGGCTGGGGGCAGTGGCTCATGCCTGTAATCCTAGCACTTTCAGAGACCAAGCCAGGCAAATAACCTGAGGTTGGGAGTTCGAGACCAGCCTGACCAACATAGTAAAACTCTGTCTCTACCAAAAATACAAAATTAGCAGGGCATGGTGGCACATGCCTTTAGTCCCAGCTACTTGGGAGACTGAGACAGGAGCATCGCGTGAACCCAGGATGGGGAGGTTGCAGTGAGCCAAGATTGCACCATTGATTGCACTTCAGCCTGGGCAACAAGAGCAAAAAAAACCCCGTCTCAAAAAAAAAAAAATGTTAATTGGCTGGGCACAGTGGCACACACCTGTAGTCCTAGCCACTCTAGAGGCTGAGGTAGGAGGAATGCTTGAGCCCAGGGGCTCGAGGTTACAGTGAACACTGATCAAAAGAAGCATCTACTAGGTTGGGAGGCCAGCCTGGGGCAACATGCCTTGAGGGCAGCTCTCAACAAGTTCACAAGCAGCAGCCTGGGAGTACAGCCCTGGGGCCTCACCCACCAGGTCCCAGGAACACACTTGGCAAGGAGATGGCCCACGTGGCTGGGGCCCTGGTGACAAACAAGAGGACTGAGCAAAGAAGTCAAGATGTTGAGGACAGCAGAAGCCAAGTTTCTCACTACTGAAGAACGAAGATACAAATACGTTAAGAGGGAAAGCCAGAACAAAGCTTGTGATTTTGAGCTGTGATCTGAAGCACTGGTGTCAAGTCCACTTAATTCGTTTCCTAATACAGATCTATATAGATAAATGATGTCTAAATAAAGATAGAGAAGTCAATATACACTTGATCCTCTTTGGTGGCAAATTCTGTATTTGCAAATTTGCCTACTTGCTAAATTGTATCCCCAAAAATCAGTCCTCAAGGTGCCTTGCCGTCCTTCACGAACATGCACAGAGTAGCAAAATAAAATATTTGAGTCACCTGACATGCATGCTTCCAGCTGAAGTCAAATGAAATGACACTCTGGCTTTTTTTATTGTTGTTGTTGTTGAGACGGAGTCCCACTCTGTCACACAGGCTGGAGTGCAGTGGTGCGATCTTGGCTCACGGCAACCTCCACTTCCTGGGTTCAAGCAATTCTCCCGCCTCAGCCTCCCAAGTAGCTAGGATTACAGGCATGTGTCACCAAGCCTGGCTAATTTATTGTATTTTTAGTAGAGACAGGGTTTCTCCATGTTGGCCAGGCTGGTCTCGAACTCCTGACCTCTGGAGATCCACCAGCCTCAGCCTCCCAAGGTGCTGGGATTATAAGCGTGAGCCACCATGCCTGGCAGACACTCTGACTTCTTATTCCCGCTCTTAGAGTAGAAACAAATCTCTTTCTTGTGGTCTGTTCAGTACCATGTTCTTCACATTTTTGGGATTTTTGTTGGTGACTTTGCTATCTAAAGTGGCCCCAAGCACCATGCTGAAGTGCTGTCTAGTACACCGAAGGACAAGGGGGCTGCCACGTGCCCTACAGAAAAACGTGTGTTAGGGAAGCTTCCTTCAGTCATGAGCTATAGTGCTGTTGGCCATTAATTCAAGGTTAGTGAATTAACAATATATATTAAACAAGGTGTCTCTAAACAGAAACATACATAAAACAAGGTTATATATTAATTGGTTGACAAAAATGTGACCAAAAGTACACAGGAAACTAACCCTATATTTTGCCTGGAAGCAATGGTTCAATGTTCACTAATCCTGTGTTTTTATTGAGCTCCACCAGTAACAAGAACCAACTATATATGTATATGTGTCTGTATGTATATATACACATACACACACAAAGATCTCAACAATATGTCCAAATGTGTATATATACACATACAAAGGTATAAATAATAGGTGTTGCTCTGTGCATGCAAATACATTCTAGCTTTGTCTGCTTAGAGTGCTTAAAAGCAATGAGCTCCCATAGCAATAAATATGCCTAGGCCAGGCAAGGTAGCTCATGCCTGTAATCTCAACACTTTGGGAGGCCAAGGCAGGTGAATCACCTGCGGTCAGGAGTTCGAGACCAGCCTGACCAACATGGAGAAATCCCATCTCTACTAAAAACACAAAAATTAGCCAGGCGTGGTGACGGGTGCCTGTAATCCCAGCTACTTGAGAGGCTAAGGCAGGAAAATCTCTTGAACCCAGGAAGCAAAGGTTGTGGTGAGCCAAGATCATGCCACTGCACTCCAGCCTGGGTGACAGAGCAAGACTCCATCTCAAAAAAATATACATATATATGCCTAGTGCCCAGCCTTGTTTCTAAATACAGTATCCACTTATTAATAGTAATACGTAACTATTTTTTTCATACAGAGGCTTCTTTGAGAAGTGGCTGAGTCCAAGATAGTGACAGAAGTACATGACATGTCTAGACTATCTTTTTGTGCCACAAAAGGAAATGTTCAAAGAATTCTGACATGTCCAAAGGACACAGGAGCTCCCACTGGCCAACTCTGGGACAATCTGAGCCACAAAATAAATCATGAGTGTAATGGATTCAAACCCAATAAATAAAATAATTCGTAAGTTGATATAAATAAATGAGTGAATAAACAGGATAAATCGAATATTTTTTTCTTACTATCAAATGTCAACTGATTAAGAACAGAATTAATGATAGAATTGGAAAAAAAAGTCACCATTTGGCAACTTCCACAGTCATAAGTGATTCAGTTATTCAAAAGCCATCCATGGTTGCTAAAATCAGTGGGTAAAAGTTTTGTGGGAAGCAAGATATTTTCATAGCTTCCAATTATCTCCCCATAAAACACTTATTTTAAAGCACAAAGTATTTCATAATCAACTTTAGAACAGGGAAACCGGGCAAACACCACCTTAACTAAGATAACAGTTACCATCACCACTGTGTGCCTCTGGATATGATGCACTGAGGATACTGCATTTATTTTTATGGTATTTCTGCTATGAAGTCACATCATATTTTTGTGTGTCTTTGAAGAATATTCTGGAATGTAATGACCTGAATATTTTTCAAACTATCAAGGACATGAGAGACAAGAAAAAAAACTATAGAAGTGTTCCAGACTGAAGGGCGCTAAAGAAATATGACAGCTAAATTCATCATAGGATCTTGGGCCCAAAAAATTAATATAAGGAAACTGGATACGGAGTTTAAAGATTAATTTCTGAATTTTGGTGGGTGTTCTGTAACTATGATGGAAAGTGCCCTTTTATTTAAGAAACACGCACCCCTTAGGTGTAAGGGGCCTCATGTCTACAATCCACTTTCTTTTTTGTTGAAACGGAGTTTCACTCTTTTGCTCAGACTGGAGCGAAGTGCGAGATCTCGGCTCACTGGCTCACTCAACCTCCGCCTCCCAGGTTCAAGTGATTCTCCTGCCTCAGCCTCCCAAGTAGCTGGGATTACAAGCACACACCACCATGCCCGGCTAATTTTTTTGTATTTTTAGTAGCAACAGGGTTTCACCACGTTGGCCAGGCAGGTCTCGAACTCCTGACCTCAGGTAATCCACCTGCCTCAGCCTCCCAAAGTGCTACGATTACAGGCGGGAGCCACCGTGCCTGGACTACAATCCACTTTCAAATAGTTCAGAAAACAAAGGAATCATATGTATAAACAGAGAAAGAGACAATGATAACTATGGTAGAAGCTAACATGAGAGAATCTGGATGACAGATATACAGGAGTGACATGTAGGCACCACCCTTAAAACTTTTTTGTCAGGTTGAATTATTTCAAAATAAAAAGTTAAGATACTACCAGATATTAAAATATTTCCAAGACGATGATTAAAACTCTAGAGTACTGGTTTAAAAGCATGATTCAAGAAGAAAACAAAAAACAGAAACAGATTCAAAGTATAAAAATAAAAGGTTAACTAGGTAAAACACGAAATTAGCTGGGTGCAGTGGCTCATGCCCGTAATCCCAATACTTTGGGAGGCTGAGGCGTGAGGATGGCTTGAGGCCAGGAATTTGAGCAAGTAGGAAATCACTGAACAGCTGCTATCACAGACAAATGCTAACATTATGAAGTGCTGCAGATGGGAAGGAGATCCAAGCTAAGAGGAGAGAACATGCACCCAGACACATAACTCAAAGGACACAGCAAAAAAAAAAAAAAAAAAAAAAAACAGTTCAAAACACTCATACAAGTGGCTTAGGCACCTATGGGCATGTGTGTGCTCACAGCCAGCAAAATGAAACAAATCCCAGCTCTGAAGGAGAGGCAAGTGCATGGCTACCGTAAAGACTGAGAAAAATGTCTTTACATGAAAATTAAATATGCTTACCCAAAACAGAATTAGATAACTTTGAAGGAGAAAAGACTAAAACGGGCAGAAATAAGGGGCCAAGATTATACAAAAGATCGGGCTGTATCTCTCCCCACCAATCACCAGAACTAACAGCCCTTAGTGTGTGCCAGGCACCAGTTTAAGCATTTTAATGTAATCCTCACAACCCTGTGAAGTAGGCTGCTGAAGGGGGTTTAATGGTGGCCCCCAAAAGATATGCCAAGTCCTGACCCCCGGTACCTGCATTACCTTTCATGGTAAAGGATTGAATGTTATTTGGAAAAAGGGTATTTGTACATGGAATTAAACTGAGGACACTGGAGTGATGTCATCCTGGATTATCCAAGTGTGTCCTAAGTCCAATGACAAGTGTCCTTCTAAGAAAGAAGTGGAGGAGACCTGGGACAGACAGAAGAGAAGGAGATGTAAACACAGGTAGAGACTCAAGTGATGGAGCCACAAGCCAAGGACACCCAGGACTGCCGGGAGCCACCAGAAGCTGGAAGAGGCAAGGAATATTCTCCTCACCATACTGTGTATGTATGGTGTAGGCCCTGCCTATACCTGGATTTTTGACCTCTGGCCTCCTGAACTGTAAAAGGAATAAATTTCTATTGTCTTAAACCACCAAGTGTGTAGAAATTTGTTACAGCAGCCTCAGAAAACTGATACAGTCCCGTTATCGCCATGGATGGGAAAACTCAGGTATGCGGTAGACATGTAGCTGTCCTGGGGCATGCGGTTTGCATGTGACAGAGCTGAGACTAGTCCAGACAGCAGAGCTCAGAGCCCTTGCACCAACAAGCAACAGGCTCTCGGGAGCCGGCTGAGCCAACTTCCCCCATTAGTAAGTGGGGCATTATCCCTTTGGCAAGGGTGCCTGGGTAGCACTGGCCCCTGGGCTCTCTGTTTCTGTGCACTGCATTACCAGCTGATATGGTTTGAGTATGTCCCCACTCAAATCTCTTTTTTTTGAGACAGAGTTTCACTCAGTCTCCCAGGATGGAGTGCAGTGGTGCCATCTCAGCTCACTGCAACCTCCGCCTCCCAGGTTCAAGTGATTCTCCTGCCTCAGCCTCCCAAATAGCTGGGATTACAGGTGCCTGCCACCATATCCAGCTAATTTGTTTTG
Source organism: Cacajao melanocephalus (assembly GCA_963573385.1). Lineage (NCBI taxonomy): Eukaryota > Metazoa > Chordata > Mammalia > Primates > Pitheciidae > Cacajao > Cacajao melanocephalus. The sequence goes on from CAUYLG010001409.1 coordinate 108,812, forward strand.
TATTTTTAGTAGAGACAGGATGTCACCATGTTGGCTGGGTTGGTCTCAAACTCCTAACCTCAAGTGATCTACCCACTTCGGCCTCCCAAAGTGCTGGGACTACAGGCGTGAGCCACGGCATCTAGCCGTCAAATCTCATCTTGATTTGTAGCTCCCACGATTCCCATGTGTTGTGGAAGGGACCCAGTGGGAGGTAACTGAATCATGGTGGCAGGTCTTTCCCATGCTATTCTCATGATAGTGAATAGGTCTCACGAAATCTGATGGTTTTATAAAGGGGAGTTTCCCTGCATATGTTCTCTTCTCTTGTCTGCCGCCATGTGAGATGTGCCTTTCACCTTCTGCCATGATTGTTAGCCTCCCAAGCCATGTGGAACTGTGAGTCCATTAAACGTCTTTCTTCTGTAAATTGCCTAGTCTCGGGTATGTCTTTATCAGCAGTGTGAAAATGGACTAATACACCAGCTCCCCTGACTTGTCTTCTGCAAAGCTCTACAGGCACAGTGACAAGGGACTAGGTGGTCAAAGTAAACAGAGCCAGAGAAATGAAGAGTAAGGAATGGAAGGGAAGGAACTCATATAATAAAGAATTTGGCTGGGTTTTGTCCCTGGTTCCTCTAAATCCCTGGAATTCCCCAAGTACTAGAAGTGTGGTCCCTGATGGTTTATCCTAACATAAGTTATCAGGGACACAATATAACATAGTGGGTCCCTAGCAGCTGATGCTAATAGATGACTCAGAATGGGGGCTGTGCACACCACAAAGACCAATCCCGTGATGAAAGGACTGGGCTCTGAGCCAACTGCTATTGCCCAGCCTCCAGGGTAGGGGGTACGGGAGACTGAGATCAATCCCATGGCCAACGAGCCCATCAATCGTGCCGATGTAATGAAACTCCAGACACCAAAACCTGGATGAGCTTTCCTGGCTGGCAATACTCTGAGCACTGTCACACACTAATAGGCTAGGAAGTGAAAGGTCTCAACTCCAGGCAGATGGAACAAGAAAGTGTTGTATTTGGGACTCTCCCTTTGGTTCCAACTGGCATCCATTTGCTGTAGTAAAACTGTAATTGTAAGTGTAGCACTTTCCTGAGTTCTGTGAGTCATTCTAACAGATAATTGAACCCAAGGGGGTCATGGGAAGCATAGCATTCATAGCTGGTTGACTAGAAGTCAGGGTGGGCTGGGCCACACTGATTTGCCATACCCAAATCTTCCAAATACAGAGCCTACAACCTGTCGGCAGCACAAGCAGCTGACCTGCGACTCTGGTGGCCGAGGCAGGAGAATCGCTTGAACACAGGAGGCGGAGGCTGCAGTGAGCTGAGGCTGAGCCACTGCACTGCAGCCTGGGTGACACAGCGAGACCCCATCTCAAAAAAGAAAAAAAAAAAAACCACAACACTGATTAAGATTTAGAAGTAACATAGACCGCATAGAGTTTGAAGTTGACTTTTAGTTCTTATTGAGGGAAGGGAGGAGCCTGGAATCGAGACAGGATACAGAACAGGGACCAGCAAAATCTTATTTCTTGATCTGGTTGCTACTTACCAGGATGTTAACCTTATAGTTAATTCTTCAAGTTACACATTTGTTTGTATCATATTCTGCATCTGCTTTTTAACATAAAGGTTAAAAACTGTAAAGTGAGAAAGTACACAATATGATTTCAATGGATAATTTAACAGTGTATATATAATCATATACTGACCCATTTCCTACAGACATATGTGAAAATTACATTAGAAATGCATGGTGACAAAGTGCGGTTTTGCAAGGAAAGAAAAAAAAGAAAAGAAAACAGAGCAATGAAATACCATTCATTCTTCACTTCACTCATCAGACATGCCAAAAAAGTAACACTTCTTGGGCAGGAAATGAGGAGAAGGAGGGTTAAGATTGACTGGGAATTGATAGTTGTTAACAGATACGTATTCAGAGTTTGATTACTGTTCCTTCTACTTTTGAACATGTTTGTAATTTTCTGTCATAAGAGAGGATAAAGAAAGGAAGGGAGGAAAACTACCGGAAAATCCACATTTGTATAAGTCTTCAGTGTTGGGCATTTGATAGGCATTGGTTTTTCTCTACGAGAAGGACAGTCACCCAACTATTAATATTGGTGTTATCTGTGGTTGGAAATGAAATTCATGTATTTCGTTAGTATACTTTTCTCTAATCAACAATGACTGGGAGAAAAGGAAGAGAAAAAAAATGACTGTACTTTTTTCATCTTTTAATACAGTGATTTAAGAAAAGTAAATATTCCACATTACCAGGCTGTGGGAAGGGGGTGAAAAAAAGGAAAGAAAAACAAATAGGAAAGGAGTAAGAAAAGGTGGGTGTGATAGTGATTGCTGAACTAATCCAGATCTGGCCCTTCCTTCTCCCATCATTCCTGGCACAGGGTTTGACTCTACTATCCAGCTCCTTTGCAGTTTGGTGAGACCTTGTGGCATCGAAGAGAAAGGGAGGAACAGCAGCAGCCCACCTTCAACCTAGCACACAACAGGGGGCTGGCCTGGGGGCCCATGCATGAGATCTAGTGCAGATTCTGATTCACTAAGTCTGGGATGGAGGCTGAGACCCTGTGCTTCTCCCCAACCCCGGGTGACGGCAATGCTACTGTCTGCAAACCGCACTGAGTAGGGAAGCTACAGACAGAACCACCACCCATGAGTTTCTCGTCTTTCAGATGTCTCAAAGATGGCGGTCAAATGATGAGCAGTGGAAAATACTCCCAAAAAGACCCAGCCAGAAATAGCCAGATGACCTTTCTCTCTTGACCCATAACAAAGTTTAGTTCAGATCTATGATTAACTCCAGTTCGTGCAGCTAAGTAATGAATCCAGAGACAGCTGCAGACAGATGACGTTCCTATGCAATGTGATAAGGGCTGGCTGGGCTCTACCAAAAACACACAATCTGCCCCGAGTCACAGACAGAGCTGTAAACAATAAGATCTCCAAAGGCATCAATGCTGGCCTAGGAAGCAGAGGATAAGAAGGTCACACGCCGGCCTTTGGTTCGCAGAGGCTCCGTCAGCTGTGTCATTCTTATGCAGAAGCCTACACAGAGGTTGTTTATTCTCTAAGGCCACAGCTATGATTAACAGATTATTACTCTATAAAACCTCAGCAAATATTTGCATTACCTCAGCCTTCAACATCGTAGCGGTCAGGTATTTATGTATATCACAATGTTTGTCCAAAATTTTCAGGAAGCGGAGAACTTGTACCAAACCTCAAGGATACTTTGAGACACTCTGGTTTACAATGGAACCTTCTTGGTTCCTTAGCTTTATGTTCCTTTTCTATTTACATAACACAGACATTGGTCCTAACAGAAACAGAGCACGCAGCATGACATAGCTCTGCACGAAACTGGAAGGAGGCAAGCAGGGTTCCCTGAGCCTTCAATCATCATTAGCCAACAGCTTGGAAAACAGGCTGGACTCCATCCAAAAAAGCTCCTACCCACCCAAGAAGCCTGATCACATGCCTCTGCCCACCAACTTTAAGAGAAAGCCAGTTTGGCCGGGCTCAGTGGCTCACGCCTGTAATCCCAGAACTTTGGGAGGCTGAGGCAGGTGGATCACCTGAGGTCAGGAGTTTGAGATCACCCTGGCCGACGTAGTGAAACCCTGTTTCTACTAAAAATACAAAATATTAGCTGGGTATGGTGGCGCATGCCCGTAATCCCAGCTACTCAAGAAGCTAAAGGAGGAGAATCACTTGAACCTGGGAGGTGGAGGTTGTGGTGAGCAGAGATCACACCATTGCACTACAGCCTAGGCAAGAAGAATGAAACTCGGTCTCAAAAAATAAAAATAAATAAAAAGCCAATTTGAACTCATGAAAAATCTAAATTATTGAATATACACAAAGAGGTACAAGCTGATTAATCTCCAGTACCTGAGATAAATTCCTTAGGGGAAATGCTCCAGCATGTTCTTTGAGCACTGTACATCTCTTTTTTTTTTGTCTTGAGACAGTTTCGCTCCTATTGCCCAGGATGAAGTGCAACGGCACGATCTTGGCTCACTGCAACCTCCACCTCCTGGGTTCAGGCAATTCTCCTGCCTCAGCCTCCTGAGTAGCTGGGATTACAGGCGCCCGCCACCATGCTCGGCTATATTTTTAGTAGAGACAGGTTTTCACCATGTTGGCTAGGCTGCTCTCAAACTCCTGACCTGAGGTGATCCACCCGCCTTGGCCTCCCAAAATGCTGGGATTACAGGCGTGTGCTAGTGTGCCAGGCCTCTTTGAGCACATAAAGTGTCTGTAGTAAAATGTGTTTACAACATTCTCTAGGCAATCTAATTTATACTGTTCATTTGCCTTAAAAAAACCTTTCACAGGCAAGGAAAAAACTACTTTCCAGCCCAGTTTCTGTTTAAATGACCACAAATTATTTCATATTCAAACATGAAATCTAAATTAATCCTCTGAAATAATCTAAATTAATTCAGTGGGCTATAAGCTCCATGAGGCCACAGATTGATTTTAACATCTAGTACTAAACACATGGGGCCAGGCATGGTGGCTCACGCCTGTAATCCCAGCACTTTGGGAGGCCAAGGCAGGTGGATCACCTGAGGTCAGGAGTTTGAGATCAGCCTGGACAACATGGTGAAACCCCATCTCTACTAAAAATACAAAAATTAGCTAGGTGTGGTGGTGCACGCCTGCAATCCCAGCTACTTGGGAGGCTGAGGCAGGAGAATCACTTGAACCCGGGAGGTGGAGGTTTCAGTAAGCCAAGATCTCGCTGTTGCACTCCAGCCTGGGTGACAAAGCAAGACTCTGTCTCAAAAAAAAAATTTTGTTAATAAAAATTAAAATAAAATTAACATGTTTAGGACAAAAACCTAAACACCTGCTACTGCTACCAAACACAAAATCATACACACATACACACACACCCTATGGGACACAGCAACTTTACATGACAAGAGAGACAAGAAAGAAAGCAAACAGATTATTTAGGCATGATTAACCTGGAAAACAGGTTAGGCTCACAAGAATCTCAGAAATTCTATATACGGCAATTGAATTTTTTTTCTCCTAATTCAAAAAGCAATTTATGAAGAACACGGTGCCTGCTTATGTGGAATCTTCCCTAAAACTTCCAAGCCTTTTACCAAAGTCTCCAAACCAATAGCACATGTGTTATAATTATTTTGGGCATTTTGTTTTCCTGATGTTTCTTTCAGCTTTGACAAGGTAGGGCCTTCCACAATGTCAGATGAGGTTCAGGGTGTGAGTGTGTTTTGCTCAGCCTTAATGTAGTTCTGTTGGCTTGGATGGGTGTAGGGTCCCAAGTGACACCCTCTGCCATGGCTTCCTTTCGTTCCTGGCCCCTTCCCTTGAATTGTGAGTCTTCAGCCAACCTAGCAGACTCAGGGTGTACCTCCAGTTCCCTGGAGGAGCAGATCATTGAAAATACAACAAAGTTAAAATTAAATGCAACAAAGCCAGGTGCATTGCCTTCTGTTCCATGGGGACTATTTGTCCTAAGACTTTGAATGAGGACCATGGACCCTCCTGCTCTGTCAAATGCCTCTTTCTGCTGGCTCCAGGTTTACACTACTGATATGGCTTGGCTCTGTGTCCCCACCCAAATCTCACCATGTAGCTCCACAATTCCCAAGTGTTGTGGGAGGGATCCAGTGGGAGATAACTGAATCATGGGGGCAGGTCTTTCCTGTGGTGTTCTCATGACAGTGAGTAAGTCTCACGAGATCTGATGGTTTTAAAAACAAGTTTCCCTGCATAAGCTCTCACTTTGCCTGCTGCCATCCATGTATGACATGACTTGCTCCTCCTTGCTTTCCACCATGATTGTGAGGTCTCCCCAGCCACGAGGAAATGTAAGTCCATTAAACCTTTTTCTTTTATAAATTGCCCAGTCTCAGGTATGTCTTTATCAGCAGCATGAAAACAGACTAATACAACTACCAAGCCTGCTTTAGCTTTTCACTGTTTTGCTCAAGCAACTTTCTTCTTTTGCCAGGCCATCAGATGCCTCATACAGCAGGTGACCCTGTTCAGGGCCTTTGTACTGTTTATATTTTTTACTTTGTACAAAGATATGTCCTAAGACTTTGATTGAGCACCAAACCAAAACTCCCCCATCCCCTTGCTGGATTTGAACACGAAACCAATTTTCTACACCAAATCAGTCCTCCTTCTTTGTAATTATCCTTACCAACTCTCTTCTAGGCAAATGTTTAGAACTCTTGGCAGTGACTCTCTCAAGCTAGGACTTCAACTCTCTCAGCAGCACTCTAATGAGCAAAAACAAATGTCCCTCAAAATACAGGATGCAGGATGCAGTGGGCTGAAATCTCTGTGTTGCACTCCAGCCTGGGTGACAGAGTAAGACTCTGTCTCAAAAAAAAAGAGGAGGGGAGCAAGTAACAAAGAATAGCTGTCTAAAACTGTTAACACTGATTTAAAATGTAATAACCTTTATGCCTGTTACTCAAGAGTTTAAGTGGGTAAGCTAATTATAAATCATATACTTTTCTAATTGTACACTATGTCAATGGTGGGTAAGCTAATTATAAATCATATAGTTTTCTAATTATGCAATACTATAGGTTTTAGAAAAATTCCAGCTGAACCAGTTCATTCATTGAAGTATTAGGTCAATTATCAATATAGCAATCCTCAGCCCAAATAGCTTCATATTTAGAAAGACCAAAAACATTCTTCGGAAAGCAGCCATATGTGGTCTGTTAAAGGGCTTATTTGGTAGGAAATAAATCAAGAAGGAATACTCCACAGTCAATAGCAGGGCACTTTTTTTTTTTGAGATGGAGTCTCGCTCTGTCACCCAGACTGGAGTACAGTGGCGTGACCTCGGCTCACTGCAACCTCCGCCTCTCAGGTTCAAGCAGTTCTCCTGCCTCAGCCTCCCAAGTAGCTGAGACTACAGGCATGTGCCACCATACCCAGCTAATTTTTGTATTTTTATTAGAGACGGGGTTTTACCATGTTGGCCAGGATGATCTCAATCTGCTGACCTTGTGATCCGCCCACTTCAGCCTCCCAAAGTGCTGGGATTCCAGGTGTGAGCTACCGTACCCGGCCAACTCACTTTTAAAACCAGGAATCTCAACAACAGGACTATGGGGAAACAAGAATTATTAACCTCATTAATTCAAATTAACTCTTAATCTCCCACCACCAACAAGCACTCTTCTAGGTTCTAGACCTAGGATCTTCTTGACAGAGCTCAAATTAGGGAGGGGAAGGGGGGAGGGGGAAAGGCAACCACACTAAAAAGGGATTGAGTAACAATGAGATCCACACTGAAGGCCAGGCATGGTGGCTCACACCTATAATCCCAGCACTTTGGGAGGCCAAGGCGGATCACCTGAGGTCAGGAGTTCAAGACTAGCCCGGCCCACATGGTGAAACCCCATCTCTACTAAAAATAACAAAAATTGCCCAGGAGTGGGTGCCACCTCCCTCGGCCAATCAGCGGCAGTCGGGGGGCGCATGCGGCGTGTGCAGCCGGGCTTTAAAAAAGTAAATAAATTAATTAACAAAAATTAGTCGGGCGTGGTGGCGGGCACCTGTAATCCCAGCTATTTGGGAGCCTAAGGCAAGAGGATCACCCGAACCCAGGAGGTGGAGGTTGCAGTGAGCTGAGACCATGCCATTGCACTCCAGCCTGGGCAACACAAGCAAGACGCTGTCAGCGCTTTGGGAGGCTGAGGCAGGTGAATCACCTGAGGTCAGGAGTTCGAGACAAGCCTAGACCATTTTGTAAAAATACAAAAATTAGCAAAGAGTAGTGGCGAGTGCTTGGAATCCCAGCTACTTGGGAGGATGAGGCAGGAGAATCACTTGAACCCGGGAGGTGGAGGTTGCAGTAAGCCGAGATCGCACTCCAGCCTGGACAACAAGAGGGAAACTCCGTCTCAAAAAATAAAAAAGATCCCGCCTGGACAACAAGAGGGAAACTCCAGCCTGGACAATAAGAGGGAAACTCCGTCTCAATAAATAAAAAGATCCACACAGAAAGTAGGGAGCCATGGTAGTGAATGGGGGAGGTTACTCCAGATGGGTGATCAAGGCAGAGTTTCCCTGGAGGAAGGACTAAGCCCCCAGTGACAAGAGCAGGGTCAACAAGTTCCAAGCAAAGAGAACAGCAAGTGCTGAAGCCCTGAGGCCTGATGCACTTACAGAAAAATCCTTCATGACTAAGTATGTTGCCTCTGTTTGTGCAGAGATCACAAAATGTGTCCTGCAGAACGGAGAGAAAAAGGGACCCTAGGAGAGGGTGGTGGGGCTTCAGGTCCTGGAGAAAGCATGACTAACACATTCTTCTGTGCACGCTGCAGGGTTAATACTGCATCTTCAATTGACTTATGAAGAAACTAGCTCAGATTGGAACAAGAGCCAGGACAGTCACCACCAAGGGGGCTCACCCCACTGGAGGAGACTTTCACCCCCACACCCCACAGTCAATCCAGGGACAGAGGAGAGAAGGCCACATGCCACTGTTCTTAGGTACAAAGCAGAGGTTACAGGTTATTTCTGAAGATGTCTGCTCAAGTGGGGATACTAATAGGCTTTTACCAATCATTACTTGGGATAAAACTCTAGCAAATATTTATACCACTCTGTCCACAGTTTGTGCTTATGCTCCATGGCTTTAGGGGGCTGGTGTATCTTACGGAAAATGAACTTCAGCTCTGTTCATGGTTATATCATCTAACCTGGGATACTCTTAGGAGTGAAAGGGGGAGCTTAATAATTGCAACATGATAAGAGATATAAACTAGGATTGTCCTGGGCCAACTGGTAAAGGGGAAAAGGACGACTTAAAAGACAGGTCCAGGCCTGGTGCAGTGGCACTCTGGGAGGCCAAGCCAGGTGGATCACAAGGTCAGGAGTTCAAGACCAACCTGGCTAATATGGTGAAACTCTATCTTTACTAAAAATACAAAAAATTAGCCAGGCATGGTGGCAGGCTACTGTAATCCCAGCTACTCAGGAGGCTGAGGCAGGAGAATTGCTTGAATCCAGGAGGTGGAGGTTGCAGTGAGCCAAGACCACGCCACTGCACTCTAGCCTGGGCAACAGAGCAAGACTCCATCTCAAAAAAAAAAAAAAAAAAAAGACAGAGGTCCTCTGCTACTCTAGACGGGTGATCAAGGCAGAGTTTCCCAGGAAGACCAAGCCCAGACAGAGAGACAAAGGGCAGTGGCTCACGCCTATAATCCCAACACATTGGGAGGCTGTGGCAGGCAGATTTCGTGACCCGGGGAGTTTGAAACCAGCCTGAGCAACATGGTAAAACCCTGCCTCTACAAAACAAAAAGGAAAATTAGCTAGGCATGGTGGTGCATGCCTATAGTCCCAGCTATTCAGGAAGCTGAGGTGGGAGGATCACCTGAGCCCAAGCCCAGAAATGTCGAGGCTGCAATGAGCTATGATCACGCCATTTATACTCCAGCCTGGGACACAGGGTGAGACCCTGTCTGAAAAAAAAAAAAAAAAAAAAAAGACTGACAACAGCTCAATGAACTCAAGTAATTAGAAATTCTATTAGTCTAATTTCACATCAAACCAAGGTATTTTTTCCCCCTTCTTTACAGACCAGAATTGGAGAGAAACCGTTACAGCCAATCACTTCCTTCTGGAAGAAAAAAAAAAAGATGCAAGTACAACACATAGAAATGTGGCCAAATAAAAAATCCAGATATTTGCCAGGAGTGGTGGCTCACTCCTATAATCCCAGCACTTTGGGAGGCCAAGGTGGTCGAATCACAAGGTCAGGAGTTCAAGAACAGCCTGGCCAATATGGTGAAACCCCATCCATAGTAAAAATACAAAAATTAGCCAAGTATGGTGGCAGGTGACTGTAGTCCCAGCTTCTGGGGAGGTTGAGGCAGGAGAATCACTTGAACTTCGAACGTGAGATCGTGCCACTGCACTCCAGCCTGGGCGACAGAGCAAGACTCCATTTAAATAAATAAATAAATAAAAACCAAAAAAATCCAGATATAAAGAACACACACTCTTTTCTCTAAAATTTAACCAAATACTAAAATGCATCAGGAAACACAGGATACTACAGAGATAAAGATGTGGCAGCAGATTCTTAACCCAGGGAAAAGAAATCCATTGCTGTAGCATGGTACGCTTTTGGAGGTACACTTCACACATCTTAATTCAAGGACAGAAACACACAAACTGGAATATGACTCCTCCTTCTCTACCTGCCAAAGCGCTTCGCATGTGAATTTCAACCTCCAAACTGGGAATCAACCAGGCAGCCCAGCCTCCTACATTTACTAATTATGTTGCTTTGGGCACAAAATTTAACCTCTGTGCACCTCAATTTCTTTAGCTGGAGACAAAGAAAGTGGCTGCACTGTGGCACAGTGTTTGCAAATGTTAATCGGAGTTAGGGTAGCATCCTACCTTGTCTTATAGGTGGTTGCCTGAAAAGGTAGGAAACTGCTCATGAAAAGGTCTCAGCCGGTCCTAGAATGATCAGAATGACAGGGCTGAGATGAAGGAGGGCAGTACCTCTGACTCCAGGGCAGGGGGTGGGGGGTGAGGAGGTGTAAGCAGAGGAAGATGGAAGGGAAAGGGCCAAGGCAAGGCCCTCCTGAAATAACTCAAGCCAAATCTTCGAGAAATCCCAAGTCCTCACAGTGCATGGATTTTTGTGGAAACCAGTAGTAAATGGGGCTGATTTGCTGACCTCAGTGGGCAGAAAATAGAGTGTCAAAAGAATAGAAGGGAAGGCAGAAAGGGTACAGGGAAGTGGGGTTGGCCATGTTTACAAGCTCCTGGAGCCACAGGGCCCCCAGGAACCACATGGCTGAGACTGGGTGGCTTTGTTTCCGGCGCAATTCCCCGGGACCACCACCCTGGAAGGACACTCCAGCCCTACTTAAGAAGCCACTGCACCATCTCAGCACTTAAATGCCAAGGTTCTTGCTCACCTCTTCTGTCCTTAACATTCTCACCAGGAACTCAATCTAAATACGTGACAGGGAGGAACCCACACAACAGCTTTGTCCCTGCGACTCTGGGTGAGTTACTGACACCTGCCTGGGCTCCCATCTTGCCCGGCACCAACTTCTCACACTATTACCCTCCAAGAGAAGTAAACTTGACAACAGGGAATCAAAAGGGCTAAGGCTTGGGAGGCCAAGGCAGGCGGATCACTTGAGGTCAGGAGTTCAAGACCATCCTGACCAACATGGTGAAACCCTGTCTCTACTAAAAATACAAAGAATTAGCCGAGTGTGGTGGCAGGCGCCTGTAATCCCCACTACTCAGGAGGCTAAGGTGGGAGGATCGCTTGAACCCAGGAGGCAAAGGTTGTGGCAAGCCAAGATCGTGCCACTGCACTCCAGCCTGGGTGACAGAGTGAGACTCCACCTCAAAAAAAAAAAAAAAAAAAAAAAAAAAAAAAAGAACTTAAGAAAGAAAGAAATGCCACAAAACATGACCCTGGCTACAAGAAGAAACAGATTGAAGAGTCAAGGCCAGATAAAGGAAAAATAGCTACCACTGTAACCAGACTAAAGATAACTAATGGTA